>JAHDVE020007419.1:0-186928 GCA_022606495.2 Halesus radiatus | reverse complement strand
GCCAATTGACAGATGGCGAAGATAAGATGGATCCCATGTAACATCCATCATTCGAGGAATCATGTTTTACTGCGGCGGGTTAATCAGTGATCTGTGTAACTCTTTCGTGGTCTGCGAACGTTAGTCATTTATTATTATCCACTGCCCAATGATGGCACCACAATATTGGGAAGGTTCCATGATAATTCGCAAATGAAACACGTATGAATCGGCACACTTTTTAAAAGTGATACAAAGTCATTAAAAGTACGAAAAAAAACAGCCCGAAAACCTAACCTAACCTAACCCAAATAACTTTTTTTTTTAAATCTATAAAACAAATGTATTAATTAGGTTAGGTTAGATTAGGTTTTCGAGCTAGTTTTTGTTGTTTTTTTTTTTTTTTTTTAACTATACAAATTTTTAAAAGTGTGCCAATTCATACGTATGTTGATTTTTCCGGCCACCATTGGGAATGGATTGAGGCAAGTGAAAAAAGACAAGAGTTTTTTTCACTTTTTTCACCGATAGGGTAGGCAGATAGGGTGGAACGCCACTTATCCCTCTCCGGTGACAAACTCTTTGCTTTTCATACATCCGCTCACATGCAAATAGATACTTTTGATTTCGTCTAATATTTCTTTTCATCGGTGTGTGCATCATAACGTTTATTTACCCGGTTGTGGAACATTTTAATCATATTATAATAGTAAAACAATAGTACGTTTTAATCATTGAAGAAGATAAGATCAACATAACCTAAATGAAACATGAAACCGAAAAAAACAACAGAAAATAAAAAGGTTTCAGTCGCATCTGGGACTTTCTGTCAAGACCTTCTGTCTTTCTGGGACAACCGCTTTACCAACTTAGCTAATTCGACCAGATATATATTATAATCAGGTTCTTAAACTTTAATAAAATAAGTAAAAATTAAAAAAAAAATAATAGTAAGTAAGTGAAATATTTTTGGAAAATTATCAACTTTAGGAAAAAAATTAAAAAAATATATTTGACCATGATTTTACCTAGTTAAAGATTAAGAAATCATTATTTAATGAGTGTTATCCCGATAAGACACAGGTCCTGGGTTCGATTCCCAGATGCGACCTATACATTTTTAATTTCTTTTTCTGTTTCACATTTCATTTGAAATGCATTAATTGTATCTTTTCAATGATTAAATACTACAATGAGGTTTATAAGCTTTAATAAGTTATTCCAATAAATTAAAGAAAATGTAACTTTACTCCTGAGGCTGAGTTTATGTAAACAATATTTTATATTTTAGTCCCGAAGAAGAAGCCAGGAACGCCCGAGGAAGACGCGATCGAGTGAATTAAATACTTGCGTCGGGCCGTGTTAGAAGTCGGAATAACAGAAGAGAATGTATGAATGTGAGTGAAGCAAGAAGTGTATGTCAAGATCGAGTTGTTTAGCGGTCCGTCCTCTCTGCATACCCCTACGGGGAAACGGCGTGATAGCTAGTTAGTTAGTTAGTTACTCCTGACACTGCCATTTTAGTTAATCACGTTAGAAACGCATAAAAAACTACATTCAGTTGTGTGACACTGTTGGGCGTTCGAGCCAAATTTTAACTAAGCGATTCCTGAAAGTGCCTGTTAGTGGTCGGCAATCGTTTAGTAAAAAGGGTAAAAAAATACAAACGAATGTAACAACATTATATTACATCACTTACGAATCGGGTAGATGTTATATGGAATGACCCAAAGGTATCTATTAGCCTGGGTTAGGGTCAATAATTAGAGCCCGCAAGCCATTCTAATCTATGGGCAGCCTGCGATACGACGGGCCGCGTTACGACCGTTCAACTTACGTCGGCAATACCCACAGTACGCAGTACAGGAAATTAGTTTTGCCAAGATTGCTATTCAATGGAAATGAAGGCGAATGTAATTTACACACATGCGTTTGCCTTGTTATGTGCTATTGTGCGGAGAAGCTAATGCTGAGTTTGGAATTCAAAATTAGCTTACGTTAAGACCCGAAACAAATTAAAATAAATTACTAAGCCATTTTAATATTTTTATTGTAATTACACAAAATGGTGTTTTTTTTTATCCTGTACTCTCCTGGTTTAGCTGACCTGTAAAATGAATATTTAATAAAATTTAACCCTCTCGTACCGAGCGTACATTTGAAAATGCATAGATTTTAGAATTTTTTCATCCCTATGTAGAGCGAATATAGAAATTGGTCGATTTATTTTTCCAATTGCTGAATTACTGGCTTTGTGCGCTGTTATAATACTTTTATTAAAGGGGCAAATTAAATACTCGTTTTTTGTGAACACAGCGGACCTTCATACTTATTTGCTGTTTTACGTAAATTCGTGGCACGCCTAGCTCGCCCCTCTTATTTTGGTTTCTTGTCCTTGTATGTTAGAGCATCTCAATGTATTATTTGATCTGTGATAAACACCATAAAAGAGATAGGGACTAACAGTAAAAAATATTGAGTTGGTGATATCCGTTTGAGGTGTGGAAATTTTGTTTTACTCGATTTAAATCTGAAAAGATCATTTTATTGTGTTGTTAGACTTTTAGGGTAATAGCTATGCTTCGTTTGTTCGTGGTAACTCAAATCATTTCGGATAATTCAGTTTAGAGATAGACAAAATAATGGCATTCCCTATCGGGGTATGTTATAAGAATGAAGGGAGTGGGGATGAGAATAAGACGGGGTTGTGGAAGGTTAATAAGTATTCTGTTCTTCAGGTATGGTCACTAAACACGTCTTTTGCCATTTCAAGCAATGTTTCGATTCTGAGTGATAGTTTTTCACCAGGGCGATACTGATAGTATCTACCACATTTGAGGAGATTTAATCTTACCATCTAATTTAAAAGATAATTTGAAGAATACAAAACTTCGGTGTAATTCGTTTAGTGGAAACGTTAAATAAATTCTTACTATTATTATTTCATTAGTAATCTGTCACTCTGAATCTTCCCCGTCAGTGTTTAGAAGTTCAGCGTATCGAGATATCACGTGTCTTTTTTTACTTCTACCTTTATCAACCAAGAACACCTATATAGATCAGATGCGTGCATTTAATATAGGGACAATAAGGCCTACCCTGCCTTACTAAAATGGAATTATAAATAATAAGAAAATTTAAAAAATATTTCTATAAGACAATCTACACTTTCAAAAATACGCTCGAAGTTCCAGATATGAATTGCAGCCCCGCACCCGCTCCACTGCAAAATGACGCACAAGTTATACTAAAAAATGTCCGTATTCTACACAAAAAATAAATACATGTGTGCGTAATGCGCATTCAAGGGAAGATTCGTTTGTGTTGTGTCCAAAAAGGCCGTGCCTTTCAGCACAATCACAAATGTAGGAATCAGTCTCATTATGTTGTGCTGTCGAAAAAAAAATGGAAATTTGACGCATCCAGTAATTTGCTTGTAATATTTATAAATGAAACGGTTATTTGGTTTGGGCGACAACTATCGGCTAAAGCCAGCAGCTTGGCCATTCTTACACACGACAACTTACCACGTCTGCGGTAAATTTAATTTAATATATCAAATAATTCGCTGTTTTTCCTACCGCCTACCCTGATTAAAAACTCTGTGCACGCCACTGATATGGATAATACAAGCTTACGTAATGCTATTGACATAAAATAGTGATACAACAGTCCCGATTCATCATAAAAGCAGGAATTGCAATCCTCCATTATATGGCTTTGTGTGAGTCATAGCCCTCATAACCGTCTGCGCCGTTTTAGTATGAATTCAGAAGTTTTAAATAATAATGTCTTTCACACTTAAGGTAAGTGATGTTTGTAAAAAAATATTGTCGTAGATATATGTGGAGGTTTTGCCGATCTGTCAGTTCTTGTGCGGAATTAAATGTGTTCATAAAAGAACTTGTAAACCGCGACTTGATCACACAATACAACGGTTCCATAATATGTTTTATTTAAAAACATATATTTATTGACGGAAAATTGTCCAATTACACAGAATACATAACACAAAATGAAATAAACGAGAGCTACAGAAAAATAACAGCACATAACAAACATACAAAAATAAAGCAATAAAAAAAAGTATACATTGTTAGGTAACACAATAATGTTCTAGCCGCTAGTTAAATAAAGAAACATCTAGCCGCTGGTTGCTAAACTATTGCGCTCCGACCAATAGCGATACGTTTTCGGCCGGCCATCGTTGTTTTTGGCCGGCGAGACAAGCAAATCGGACACGGTTTCGGGCCGCCATTACGGCGTGGGCTCGCACTGAGCAAACGCCCGCCATTACTAATCCAGACGCAGATCCCAGCAGTCGTGCAGCGAAGTAGTACGGCGTTCCTTATCTGGCGTCCTTGCCCACCTTGCAACAGTACACTATAACTTGTTATCTTTGCATTGATAAGCCAGTGACCGGTGCCCTAACTCGCTGTGTCCTGTATGACGTCGTACGTGTGAGATCCAGAGTCCCTAGACATCACACCTTTTTATGCTGAAGGGATCGTGACTCCCGTCACAGACCACCTCTTGTAAGCAGAATTGTTTCACTCTCTTTTATGTGCTGTAATAACTGTGTCCTTTTGAATATTATGCCTGATTTGAGATTCACCGGAGAGAGATTATCGAGACTCAGATTAGAATAAATATTGCCCCTTGTTGTGAACCCCGAATGTAATTGCCTGCAAATGTTTCCCCCGTAAAATAAACCCTGTCCGGAAAGCACGCTTCTTTTCACTGGTAGCGATATAAGGCTGCGGCCAATCTGTGACTTGAGACAGAGTTGTGATACCTCTACCAATTGAGCTAACCTGGTGGACCCTGAGATCAGCCCCGCATCTTGCCTCGAGGTAAGTTAACCAGTCCCCTCTTATCACTGGCGACCAATGTGTCACCCCCTCTTCTTTTCTTATCACTGGCGGCCAACTTGGGGACTGTATTCTTATCACTGGTCGCCCTCACGTAGGGCTTTTCGTCCTTTCTTGAGAGAACGTTCAAGTGATCAAGGTTTTGGTAGAGTAATAATTTCAGACATTTTTTGCAGTACCTCCACACAGGAGGCCCTGAGGGAAATAATTTCCCTCAAGGCCTATATCATCTTTGGGGATGCTGTGTGGTGCTGTGCTCTAATTTCGTAAAGCCCGACAAAAATGATTTAGACTATTACCAAAAATTTTAGGGCCTTGGCTTGAGTTAACAAGCCTCGGTTTTCTGGAAAGTCGAGAATGGTGCCCATAATTAGTACTACCGATTGAGGAAAAGCAATTCATTATTTCTGAGTCTATAACAAGTAATGTTGAACTGGATGAGTTGCAACAAAGAAAGTGAGTCAAATACGATTAATTATTTTGAAAATACAAATGAGATCAAGTCTTTCCTACGCTTTTCTAATAAAGAAATTTTGTATGCAAAAATATGCTAGATTTTAAATAGGAATCGAGTATTGCACAGTACATTGATTTTTACGTAAACTCCAAAGTGAAACTCTTTGAATGATTATTGCAAAAATGCTGGTATTTCTAGTAAATCATCGTTAGGTAAAATTCAAAATCAAAACATATTATTAATAGGTAGTGCTATACGTTTTTCAGTATGGAAGCTCGAGTAATGTAATTCGCGTGGTTGCAATAAAAGCTTAAACCATCCCGAGAATCTTATTATCAGTAAGATATATGGATATGTTTTATGTTCTATGAATACCTATGATTGCAATTCTCGGAAACTGTAAACAATAAGCAGTTTGGATCGTTCAATCAATCCCTGCATAGATAAATGCAATATAATTGGACGTGCTTCTTGTTAAAGTGTGTACACCTTGGAATGTAAAGTAATTTATTTTCCTTGCGTGACTGCGAAATAAGGAACAGAAACTTAAACATTAAATAAAAAATTAATAGTGATTAAAATAATAATAATAAAAAAATCATTTTGTCAATTAAATTACATATGTTTAAAATTTAATGGAAATCAAAATTAACATTGTTATTATTAAGTTCTTCAAGTATTTTAGTTAATAATAAATAACTAAAATCCTTCAAAACTTAAAAATATCGTTATTTAATACGATCTACTTTAAAATATACAATTAAATTAAATGGAGTTCGACGATATAAACACAATAACTTTTTTTTTTGTATGAATACCGCACAAGAGTCCCAACTGCTCCCAACCGTCTGGAGCCAGTGAGACTCTATTCCCAATTAGGGAATATTGTGAGGCTGAAGGTAAGGAGGAGGGGAAGGAGAAGCGGAAGAGGGAGGTGGGGAAATACCTGGCTATTCAGATCTGGTCACCAAACACGGCTAAAAGCCATTTCAAGCAACGTTTCAATTCTGAATGGTGGTCTTTCACCAGGGCGATACTGAGAGTATCTTCTACTCTGGAACGTGCGCAAATATACTACATATTATTTTTATTTAATTAATTGTGAAACAACACAAATTAATTAAATAAAATTTACTTGCGCACGCCGGGATTTGAACCCGCGACCTTCGGATTCGTAGTCGAGAACCTTAGCCCTCGACCATGGAGGCCATCAATTAATAATTTAATTTCAGGTAACCTACACTGATAGCAGCGGCGTGCATTGATCTATGTACAAAGGTAGGTAGGTTGTGTGTAGTTTTTCAAATTCGGGTATTCATTGTGCATTGAATATTTGAAAATAGCGATTTCACTATCTTACTAAAAAGTGTGCATTAGTATTTATATAACAATAATTTATCAACGATTGTGACATAAAAAATATTCACAAATTTATGGAGAAAAAAAATCTTGTACTTTGTTTAATTGTTCATTTTAGGGTGGGCACAACCTTTTGGCCTTTATGGACTGCTCCACGCCACTTATTTAACTATTTCAATTATTTTGTGCCAAACAAAATATTAAAGAGTTTTTAGAGATTTATTTTAGAAGTGTAATTTATTTTATGTATTCATCTTGTGGAACATAAATAGTATTAGATGCAGAAGAAGATGACAAAAAAACAAATCAACTAATGCTAATATTTATAGTACATTTCTTTTCACTAAACATAACACTCATCATACCCGCTCTGAGAATTGAACTCGTTCAGTCCGCCTGCTAGCAAAGCGTCCGAACCAACGAGCCACCGACCACTTTACATTCAATTGTAAAAGCATTTTTTCAGGGTGGTAGATATTTTCTCAGCATTGTCATGGTAAAAGACCCGAAATCAGAAGCGAAAGATTGCTTGAAATTACTCTAGCCGTGTTTAGTGACAAGATATGAATATCCGTGTACTTCCAAACCATCATCTACCCCACCTTCTTCTTCGGCTCCGGACAGTTCGACTCTTGTTAACCTAAACATTGTCAAAAAATTTAACTTCGGATGTGATGCATGTAACATTCTACATATAAAATAAATAAATCTTATTTTCAGTACGTATTAATATGAATTTATGATGCCGTTTTTACAATAGTTGATGGTGTAATCTTTTAATTTTTAGTGTAAACTGCTTCACAAATCCTATATTTATAATGTCATTCACGAGTTAGCGTTAGTCATTAAAAAATTCTGTTTTATTAAAAAGAAAACTTTTAAAAACAAAACAACGTAAAAACATTGATAAACTTAAAGGTTCGTTCAGCCATTTACAAACTTACCCATTTAAAATTAAAATATCCCTTTCATGCGACAAAAGGATGTATTCCTTATAACTTTTCCTTGTGCCCATACGGATATCGGATAATGGGAAGACACGGTCCTTTGAAGCGGCTGCACGTTGTATAGTTGTTTGGTTGTATGGTTGTGTCGGTTGTGTGGTGTGGGTGTTTTAATGGTGCACATGACAGTCTTTTGTGCCTCCGGGGTCAAAACACGCGTTACGGCACGTATCACAATACGTACGTCCCTCCCTACTCCCTAGTCCCTACTTAGGACACTCCATCGGTGCATTCAATAATTCAATAGCTAACACACTCAAAACTACACCAGTCACTTATATTTAGTTTGACTTGATACATTATTGAAAGAGAAAAGCGAAATTTAGGTGTATTTATAAGAAGCTTTAGTCAGTGGTCATTTGAATGTTAATTGTTGCTACAGTCATTCGGGGCAAGTTGGGGAAATTCCGTCAATTATTCAAGTGCCTTGATTTAATCATTAAAAGGTTATAAAACTTTCATTAACATTCCATTCATTTTGAATAATTTTATGAACCGAATGAAGGAGCTATTCATGAAATTACCCTAAGACGCGATCGCCACAACTTAAGGACGCATTTGCCCAGCATTTACCCCAAATAACCTTATTTCGGATAAATAAGATTTAGCAATTATAGTTGGATGATTGTATAGCCGTTTTGAGGAAGGAATCACCTTGAGGTCCCTTGACGGCACTTTAACTTTATTTATCTAAAAACACATATTTTTTGTTTAAACAGCACTTTATTCGATAATTGTTTTTTTTATAATTATAACAACTCTGAAGAAGAATCAGGCTGATCCGAAACCAGGAGGTTTGCACATCTAGTAAAATGGTGTTAAAGAAGAAAAAAACTCAATTATGTATACCCAAAAAGTGATCGCTTCCTATAAAACTTTAATTTGTCTAATCTATAACTTATCACCTAGACTTATAACTGATCAGTTACAACTAAGACTTATGACTTGAGACTAATACTCTGATGATTAGTTAAAGCATTGGAAATCATGCCGATTTCTCTTTTGTACGAAGTACCAGTGCAGTCAATTTGTTTTAAATAAATGTACAATAAGAAATAATAAATTTTATTGTGATGAGATATTTTAATTAATTTTGCAAGTTGTAATATGCTCTGTTCACATTGGAAATAATTTAAAAAAAAACCCATCATCACATTCAAGCAATGAGAGTTTAAAAATGTTTTTCACCCATGATCACCATGCAGTTTTCATTGGTTAAAAAGGACACAAGATCAAAAAGGAGAAATTATTTTCCGAAATCAAAATTATAGCGAGAAGTGATGTGTATCATATTATGCTTATAGCAGAAGATGGGATCGTGGAGTTAGGGAAGCTGCCATTTCGCAATTCGCCCCCACTAACAAGGATGAGACGCGCATTAAAACCGTCTGGCTTTTCATAATATTATGTTTATCGTTCTGTTCAATAAGTGTCGGCGGCTGCGATTTGAATATGAAACGGCTGTCTCTTAGATACGGTCTACGGTCTTAGCAGCCAATTGAAACGTCCATAGTACTTTCATACTTACCTTAGTAGAAACTGCCTTCCTTCCTACATTCTACCTGTTGCATGTAGTACCTATCCGCTTGCCTGAAGGGGTTAGGGGACTGAACGTGAAAGTTGAAAGGTTTCATAATTAATATTTCCATGCGAGGCTCGATGAATGGGGAACGGGCCAGGCCGATAAGGTACTGTGACGGATTTGGTGTTATATGGTTGAACGTTGAAGATTAAACCTTTAAGCTATTATTGGATAATTTTATACAGTGCCGTGAAGTTATACAATCTATCGGGATATCGGCATGGGGTGGAGCTGCAGACACACATATTAAGGTGCCTAACTTATCTCACAAAACAATAATTATAATCATATTCCAAAAAATTTATCAACATCATCATACAGAAAACCTATTCATTACAAGTAACGCACTAGATATCAGAAAACTATTTATTTTTAAAACACTATCCATAATAACTTCATAAAACATCACCTTTTCACATATTTCACTCACAAAACTAATCAGCTAAATCTAACAATCAATTTGAAGTACCTACCAAACAATAAATCCACTTTTGCCAAAAACACGACTCCTACCTCACACCTCTCAAATTCAACATCTTCCTTAAATAACAACTCTCAACACATGACTCAAAACAACGAAACAAAAAAAGGAATTGCATCACGTATTTATCTGCAAACTCTCCTTAAGGGCGAGAGGGACGTCGGAGAGTTATCATTTATTAATTCAAAATAATGATAGTATTATTATGCAATACGATAAACATAATGTTTTTAAATAGAAAAATATTTATTATATATTATATAAATCTACATGGGCTTAGCATTTATCAAAATCCAATCAGAAATATTACTTTTTTCTGACCGTTCCTATTGTAAGTTTTACACAATATTTAAAATACGAATATGATTTTTAAAGTGGTGAAAAGTATTTTTAATCCTTTATCGTTGTGTTTTTGCAAATCAACATAACCAAAGATTTGTAATCCGCATTACAAAAAAAACCCATTAAAGTTACGTAATGTTCATGAAAAAATTAAACTACACACTGTTCTTTTTTTAATTAATCAAATCGACAAGTTACGGAAAAACCTTCACAGCATTTTTTAAGGATATTCAACCTTTTAAATGTTTTTGTAAAACATGCGTAGAACGGTCAGAAATATGTAATATTTCTGATTATAATTTGGTAAATGCTAAGCCCATGCAAATTAAGAAAAAACGTAATAAATAATTTTCTCTTTAAAAACACCATGTTTATCGTATTGCACAATAATATTATCATTATTTTGAATGAATAAATAATAACTCTCCGACGCCCCTCTCCCCGTTAATCTTATTTATTTAAATATACTTGTACACATGTTTTTGCTCGTCTTTTACAAAACTATATTTTTTGTTATCTATACCCAATGACATAAAAAACTGATAGACATGTTAATACTTATAGTCTAACAAAATTAACACAAAATGTGGCACTAGTAATAAGTACTCTTACGTTTGCAGTAAATTCTTAATTCAAATACTTCACATATGACAAAGATGGACAATCAAAAGATATGTCTGTTGAACGCGATGGAGGTACGTCCGTACATCGTTTTCATAATTCAAAGTTTAAATGAGATGACACTCACTTTCTCTAATGAAGTTTCACATATTCGGGAAACCATGGAAATAATAATTATTATGAACAGGATCGTTCAGTATTGACCGTACGTTGCCTTTGGATGAGTTTATCGGTGACCGTATAAATCAACAAAAGTATGAATCGGCAAACTTTTTAAAAATGATATAAAGTATGAAAAAAAATAAGAAAAAAAAATAGCCCGAAAATCCAATCTGACCTAACCTCATTCATCCCCTCGGCACCGGTGCATAGTCGGGAAACACCCCTTCCTATCCTCTAAAAGATCCTCCACACAGCATCCCCAAAGATGATATAGGCCTTGAGGGAAATTATTTCCCTCAGGGTCTCCTGTGTGGAGTTACTGTAAAAAAAAAATGAAAACAGCTTTCAATTCTCTTTTAAAAGCACTACATGTATCAAAGAATATGTCGGAATCAATAACTCGCACATTCTTCTGATTGTATATGCATGAGAAATTTTGCGGAAGGTTTTTTAATATTCATCAACAGGCTTATTACACTAATTAGGATTCACATTCACGGATACTAATATCATAAAATATTTACAATGCCTAGCTATCTTTAACACAACTTATCTAGAAGATAGAGGCTATCCGGAGGATAGTTATTACTCACATTTATCCGTAAAACACCGTCCATTAGTTAGATACATCGATAAGCCATTACGTTAAATGACTATTGTGCCTATTTGATTATTGGCGGTTATAGTAATTATGTTATAATATTCGTAGAATTTACGGAAGATGTGATTGACGGCCAATATAGTAAAATAATGCGTTGCCAGGTTTGTACTTACGAGTGATCCAGATGGCTGCGGCAGTAGATTTCGAATGATGAATGAACTTAAGTCACTTGTCACACAATAACTGCACTGTCCTTCAGTGGCTTTATTAATTTAATTAATAATGTTGTAAGAAACACGTTGATGAACCAGCCTAATACACATAAACCTGTTGACAAAAAATAATTATGATTAGAATAGCAAAGCTGGTACATAATAAACTTGCCCGTAGAATTCAAAATAAATATACATCATCGCAAATTTTCTTATTAACTCAGTATTTTTTTATTAAATAAACGAAACAAAAAAAAATGTTGAAAGTAAATAATATTAAAAAAAAAATTATGGAAAAAATGAGAGTCATCTGACCATTTTTGACAGTTTGATAATACCTGCACATGCAAAAGAGCAATTTTTTTTATTTACTATTAATGTCCAGATTTGCTATTACATATGATTATATTTTACATTAATTAGTGCACGATAAAGAAAGAAAAAAAGTTTTTAAGTAATAGACCAAAAATTAACATGATACTAACTAACTAACCATAACGCCTTTTCTCCGCGGGGTTAGGCAGAGAGGACGGACCGCCAAACAAATCGATCTTGGCATACACTTCTTGCTTCATTCACTTTCATACAACGTCTCATACATTTTCTTCTGTTATTCCGACTTTTGACATTTTGTATTTGATTCACTTGATCGTGCCATGTTTTCCTCGGACGTCCCCGGCTTCTTCTGCCATTCACATTCGCGTCATATATTCTCCTTACACTCCTCTCTTCGTTCATTCGCTCTACATGCCCGAACCATCTAAGCGTCCCTTTCTTGATCTTGCTCACTACGCTTACATCAGCCTTGCATTCTTTACGAATCTCAACATTTTTCACACGATCATACACATGGTTTAACACACATTCGTCTCAGAGATCTCATTTCTACAGCATTCAGTCTACTTTCATCCTTCCTCTGCCAGTTCCATAGTAGGTTATTTATTTATTTTCTTAACACCCATGGGGCTTTTACATTAAGTTTTACATAGTAAAATACCTTGCTGTTTGAATATGGGGATGAAAAAAAAATCAATGATAAGGAGGTATATAAAAGATAATAATAGTAGTTTGAAAATATATAATAACAGTATTAGAAACACAAACATAACATATTACATCGGCAAGTTAGTACGAATATCTCTAATAAATGTGTTTACAACATGTATGGTGTACGCGATAAACCTTATCTATTATTTAGTTACAAATAACAAATTGTATTTACCTATCTCACTGAAACCCGGTGCGTGCAACAACACGATAGTGATACGATGGCCAATCAAACGAAGTCAAAAATTTTGAATGCAAAATAATGTCAAAAAGTTTACTTTTCATTTAATTTTATTTTTGAAGACATAAAAAAATCAGCAGCTATGCCTTTTTGTAATAAAATTTTAAATGAATTTACAGAATTTGAGAAAATGTAAATGTTATAATGTTTACTTATTACATTGTTCAATATGGACGTTATAAATGTATTGACTAAAATACCCACAAATAATCTATACTAATAAAGAATCTAAATACGTACTAATTAAGCCATCACGCAGTTTTTTCGCAGGGATAGACAGAGAGGACGGAACGCCAGACAACTATGACTTGACGCTCACTCCTTGCTTCTTTTAGATTCGTACATCGTATCATATATGCTCTTCTATTATTCTGATACTTGATATTACTCAACTCAAGTAATAGATTTACTTGATCGTGGGTTGTCTTCCGCGGGCGTCCCCCCTTTCTTCTACCATTCAATTCCACGTCATTTATGCTCCTTACACTCCTTTCTTCGTTCATCCGCTTCACATGAACAAAATATCAAGCACACAGCTCTACAAAGTAAACACACAAACATAAATAAAATCATGCAATCTTCCCCTATAGGTAATACCATCACGGATCACGATATCTTCATTTACGAGTAGCCGGAATGCATCAATTATTTTTTTATTTATCATTGAAGTGAAGTTAATAAATACTAGACAATTAAAAACAGACGCGAATCACAAGAATCATGCAGGATTATTTGATCAATGACTTTAGTGGTAAATTATTTTTTTTAGATAATTAATTGTATTTCAAGATGCACGTATCACTCAATACAATACGTAGCTGATATTTGGATAACCCACCGTTTGTAAAATGCAGCACAGAATTACCTAAAGATTTTTCTTTTTTGATTTGATATGAAAACGGGAGGTAATATATAATGTTAATTCGTATAATCGATTAATACGATCGAAATGTTATATTTGAAAGTGATTCGTTGGGTGGGGATGAAAGGTTTGTTATACCAGTATTTTCAAAGGTTTTTTTAAAGAACTAGCTGTATCGGTATCTTCGCCACCAAATTTGTAAATGCTGGATGTTAGGCGGATGAGGAGGGGTGGTTTGACTCGGTCTTGGTCTCAGCAGCTCGTATGTATAATTACTTTTGAGTTTTCTCCCTCTTATATATTGGCAGGCATTTACAAGACAATGGTTCACTCCTTTTCTTTAACTTTCAAGCGGGCGCGCGGTCTTTTATATCGAGAGGTCGGGCGTAACCTAATCGACCAGCTGAAAATTGAGCTAATTTTACTTTTTAAATTTAATTTTATGCAAATTCGTTCATTCTTATTGTATTTTAAATTTATTTAACATAATGTACTACGTAGCTAGTAATAAATTAAATGAATTAAAAACTGTTCAATAATTATTCTGAAGATTCATTATCATCATCAGCATTTAAGCACTTGTTGTCAGTTGTCGTTTTCTCTAAAGTGCGTGTGTAGTGAACTTCCATAAAAAACAGTATAACAAGGCAAACTTGTATTACAATTTTACAAAACCTTAAAATAGAACGTTATTCAAATTCCGTGTTAAAAAATCCACCCGTCCATAATACTACTCGATCTTTCTCGAGCGAAATGAATCCCATGTGTGCGTTTTGAATTCAGCGTCTTTGGGACTTTCTGTTCTAAGAAATAGTTCATACAACCCCATACTCATGGTACTACAGTGGCAAACCGTGGAAGCGTGCATACCTTTAGGAATCTGTATATGGAATCTGGAATCTGCTCAGCGACTATGGGATTTATTAACACCAAATTTGAACGGAATAGTATTTTGCAAATATCAATAGTTTTTTTTCTGTAGTCATTATGTTTTAGGTTGATATTGAAATAAGTTAATTGTTAAAAATATTAACGTTTTTCCGAAAATTATTATTTTCATATGTAATTTTTTTTGATATTATATTCATTATTCAGAGAAGCTTTAATGAATCACATCTTGTTGCTAGCTCGGGAATGGCGGAGTGATATGATGAAAATCCATTATATTTCTATCTGGGGTTGCCCGTCAGAGCAGATAAATATCACGCAAGACAACGTGCGGTTGTTTCGATGTCGCGCGACCGCTTGAATGTTAGCAAGACCTTCCATACAGCATCCCTAAATATGACATAGTCCTGGTGGAAACACCTACACTGGCTTATATCACTATGCTTGTCTCTCAAAACAGACGGATTTTAACAACTTTTTAAATTATTTTTAATATCAAATTAAAAAACACAATTTGAAAATTAATTGAAATTGTGGTAATCCACAAACGGAAAATTTACGACGCCGCGAATTTGATCAATAAAAATCGACGGCAATACAAAAGAAAAATATGAATTCCGAATCATTTATTTTTGTCCAGGAAATGTTTATCGTTTATGCGTGTAATTCGACTATGAAGCAGAGAAGATAAACATGATTTGAATGTTTTCCAGTGGTAATTTGCAGGTGTGACCGGTTTCGCCTGGTAGCGCCATCGTCGGACTGGTTCCTACTGGTGGCGGTGTTACCGACTACTGACGTCACGGAGGCGTTGTTGCTTATATTTACACCCCACTTTAAATAATTATAGCCGTTACTGGTACGGTACGTGTTTCCCTATTATTTATTTATCTTACAATTTATTACTTACATCGTTGTTTTAGTGCCCCGACACTTACATATTTTTGCTTGGACTACATACATAGGGCCAGCACTTAAAAAATGGTCCTAGACATCACCTTGCAGATTGGTAACTCAAGTAAAACTACAAATGATTTATCTGTAAATTCTGTACGGGTAGTTAGGGAAATGTATAAGGTTTCCAAAAACAAAAATCCTCAAACTCTAATCTTTAAATTCTACGAAATACATACCAAAATGACTGAAAATAGGTGCAGTTTGAAAACCAGTGAAAGTGATTATGAACGTTTTACCTAAAATTCTAGTACCTACGTATTTCATATAGAAATTAAATAATTACAGTACAGATTATTGTCTTTTGAAACCATATACACGTTTCTACTTACCCTTATAGAATTTAGGAATTTTAATTGATGCGGTGAATAAAAGATATGTGTGGAAAATCTTGTAAATTGGGGTGGGTTATTGTAAATTAGTTATTATGCTACGGTCTAAAACGGGATCCAGGCCAGGACGCAGCAAGAAAAGACGACATCCGACCACCTAAGAGGCTTCTCTAAAATAACCCTGCAGAACGAAGGGGTATTGGAAGACACATTATTAGGTCGATATCACATGCATAAATGCTGACAACTGAGTTTGTTATCTCGGAGTCAGTTCACCTGTAACATCCTCACTTGGGGAATGTTATGAGGCTGAAGCTGTGGATAAATGGAAGATAAGAGGAAGGTTAGAATATATTTCACGTTGGAGAACATAGTGGCATAAATCTTTAGAAAAATAATTTTATTAAACTGTTGTTTATTTTTCTTCTAATAATACTGGTTTATTCGTTTCGTCTACAGTTCCATCAAAACACTCAGCCTGGTCACAACGAATCATATATAAAATCAACAAGAACTAACATACATCTGATGCTCTGATGATGTAAGCATTCACATCAAGCAATAAATCAAGGTCGATGATTCCAATTTTTTTCAATGTCTGACAAAAAGAAATACGAGTATAACATGTCTATTTTTGATACCGTCTGTAGCGTGTAGTTTAAAGTTGATACATCAGTTATTGTTGTGGACTGAAACAGGTTTTTCTTTATGGAAAATTACATAACAGGGTGGTTTAATCATGTCGTAAGGTTCGAGTGAGATAATATTACCCCGGTGATATGATGATAAAATTATCTAACCGTTCTTTTTTTTATTTATTATTTATTTATTTAAGTATTATTTTTATCATTATAAAATACAGATATTACAATAATTTTTACGATAAAAAAAAGACTAGTAATGCAAAGCTGCCATATTCAGTTTATCTGCAGGTTCCAATATATATATATTTTTAAATTTAATAAAAATTATGTTATCTAAAAACTCCTAGAACTAAACAAGTTTCGAAGCCATTGAGGTGCAGCTACTTCATTTACCATGTTTACCATTATTTCCTCCATTGAATAGCAGTTACATTTTCAATTTTCAGCAGGTCAATTTTGTACCTCAAATTCAAATAAAACATGTTGTTGTAATGTCATTGCTGGGCGAGTCCATTTTTTTAATTTTTGTGTTTCATCTGTTGGTGTACAACGGCACCCGTAGTGAAAAAGTAAATAAATATTAACAATTATAATGTTTGGTTTTATTTAATAGAATTTAATTATATTAAATTATTATTATTATTAATATTTAATTGAAAAACCGTTTTTTTCTGCTATATTGCAGTCTTTGGGGCATATACGTCAGGTGAAAATTATGTCCTTGTTCTACCGGTATTTTGAGTAGAACAATGCCAAAATATCTACGTACCCTTATAATGAGTTAACGTATTATACTTGCACATATATGCTTTTTTGTTCATTTTCAAGAGATCTCCAGTTGAACATTCCTGAAGCAATATGAGAACTTAGTACAAAGTACGAACCGTTCAATTGTGTATTCAGACTCACTGGCAGCAGGTCTGGGTGCCAAAAGTCATGGTGCAGAACCATTACCCCACAGGCGGTTTTGCCAGAAACAACCAACAAGGGCGAATTGTTTATTAAAACAAAAAAAAAAACAAAAAAAAGAAATAACAACAAACATACATATTAGAAACACTATATCTCAGCGTCAAAAACACGTCCAACAAGGAACCACAAACACAACATTTGGATAAAAAAGCTTCTTATACTATGGTACTAAACTCTACAACAAAATCCCACCCTCTTTCAAAAATCACAACAACGATAATAAATTTAAAAATCAAATAAAACACTGGATACGTTACATAGGGAGATCTGAAATAGAAAATACATTAACACCAAATACAGTCTAACACCGAAACCACTCAATTGCACTTAAGACACCTCACCGTACAATTTTTTATTTTCAGCAAATTTATCAAATTAATTTCATATTTTGTAAATGAAATCCTCAGAACGGAAAGTCCCAATGAGGATATAATTTTGTTTTTTATTTGTTATAAATAAAAAAAATATTGTTTATTGATTAACTCCCGGTGGGCTTTTACATATTTTAACAATTTACGTAATTTTGTGTACAGAAAGAAAAAAAAAGTTTTAACTAAAAAAAAGAACATGATACGTAGTAGGTATAAAAGTGTAATATACTGATGATATATATGTATGTATAATAATGTATAAGTGCGTGAAACAGAGAAGATATAAAGGGAAAGGTTTTTAATTTACACATAATACTTAAAAAAAAACAGTAATAGCCTGATCTACATGATTATAATAAAATATAATATGAGTGCATGACATTGTGAAAAAAATCAATGTGTTTTTATATTTCGGATGACGTAAAAATTGCATAATATATAATATAGTGCATGATACAGAGAAAGAAAAAATAAAACATTATTATTATAAAGTGTCGAAAATTCTATAAAAAATGATAAACCCGTAGGTCAGAGGCCGAGGGGTCGCAGGTTCAAAACTCAAACACAAAACAATTTTTTTTTTAAATGGGGCCACATTTTTCAATGGAAAAAACGTTAATTAAGCTGAAGCCTGAACATACCTAGATATATAAAGTTAACGATAAAGGGTTGGGCACAGGAAAACAAAACATTTACATTTAATAGTTTTGAAAAAGGACACCGAAACACAGGAATATTAAAAAAAAAACAACAACGATAGTTACTGAGTAAAATTATATTGATTGATGACATTGTTTTGAGATAAATGAGATTCGCGATTCTACGGGATTACTTACTAGCACTTATTTCACCTCACTGAAACTTCACTAATCCAGAATTGGCCGGATGCTTCGGTCGCGGCGATGAACACCTCTGTTAACTCCACGACGAGCGTTAGAGATCGAACTGTCTTCGGTCCTTTCTTGTTCCAGTAACAATAGGAATCGGATCAGGTAGGGAGGGGTGGGTAGTAGACAATTATGCATTTAAGATGCCAAAACATTAACTTATATGAGAAAAGAAGTTTATCGCTCTGTCAATATATTCTCCTAATATACCTACCACTTTAACACGGAATGGTGTTTATTATGATTAGTCAACGGATTATATACATCTGCAAAAAACATATTAGAGGGGTTTTCTCTCAATTTGAAATGTCGATATTCTTGTATTTTCTTTAAGGGACGGGATATTTTTTAATACAAATTGAGAGGTATGAAGTATTTTTTATTAAACTGGAACCTATCAAAATCTGTTGTTTTGAGAAAATCAATATTTTGTATATTCGCGTATGTCAAAATATGTTTGGAAATATGTGCAATTTTATCAAATTGAAGTGCATATGAAAATAGCCGGTTTTAAATGAAAACAATTCGAAATAGATTTGTATAAAACTGGGTACGTTCGAATGCCTGAAGATTCTCAAACTGGTTTTTCGGCTCCCAAGGAATCAAACATTTTTATTGTTTTTGTTTCTATTGGAAACTGGCGAGAGCTCCTTAGTTTGATACCCATAACGTAGTTTGTGATTTTTTATGATGTATCACAGTGTTTATGATGTTTACTGGGCCATAAATATTTATGTTTGATAGTGTATATAATACAATGTCTAAGTTAAGGCATTTTCTACGTTAGATGTAACTTTATTGTATGGCTCCCACTGCAGCCTCACGAGCTAAATCCCTCCATCATCGCACAATCAAAAAAGATCCCTCATTTTAATGGAAGTAGGAGGAAATCAAATTTTGTCAGGTTATTGGTAACACTTTTTTTTCTTTAATTTTTTTTTTTTTTTTTGGAAAGTTCTAACCTAACGATCATTTAAACTGTACGGTCTTTAACATGTTTTTTTTTGTTCCCACACATCATTAGTTTTCATGCAAGTATTTAATGTGTTCAGAAAGTAGTCTTCAAAAATATTACTAATTTTGTAAAGATCGCCCCTTTAAAGCCAGGCAGCAATGGCAGGCAGCCCTGTTCTGAAAACTGACTCCGTACGCCGCTTTTTATGATTGCCCTTTGTTCAGTTGCACATAAACGTAAATAACGAAAGTATTATTAAAATAGCGGCACAATGTATTACCTTTATGGGTAAAATACTCTCAAAAGTATCACTATGACCGGTACAGCGTGACTGCCAATGAACCAACCAACCAATGGAATGAGAAATGTAGAAATGTAAATGAAATAAAATACAGCCGTTACCTAAAGTTAGGGCGAAGGGTAAGAATCAACAAAAACAGCGGTCAATAATTCGGCGATGTTTGGGCATAACTTTAAAATTCATTTTTGGTTATTTTCTTTTATGGGCAAAAGTACAGTCACTGATGCATTTATTTTCCGTGGGTAAAATCCGGACACCTGCATTTAATTTGAAAACACCCTAAACACCACGATTACCTGATAATATATGAACAATTATAATGGTTAGTTGGATCAAAACATGTCAGAAGATCTTAACATCCATGAAGATACCGTTTTGAACTTATCAGGTTATGCCTAAACACCACGGATATGTTCAGTGATTGTCGAATAAATTAATCAGATCGTCTGCAGGCACTTTGCATGGCAGTATAAGTGTTTACTCATCGACCCAAATGCGACATGTGAAGTTAATATGAAAAAAATAAAATAAAAACGCTGTCAACTGTTTGCCTACAACATGTCCTGGATATTTTGGACTTTGATCGCTAATCGAAAATGTAGAATCCTTGAAATTCTGACACAGGGAAAGAATAGGAAGTTGCAGAATGCTGGATTGTTAAGGAGTACATTCGATTGAAATATGAGTAGATCAAACGCAGCAATCCCACTTGTCGGTGTTCCGTAAAGACGGAACACCGACATAAGAACACAGACATTTTAATAAAGATTAAACTATGAGGATCAGATGGATTAACTGTCAAGTATACGGCTACTTTCATCTACTCGTTTTCAGGGGATGCAGGCCAGAGATGGCACTAAACCAACATTCCAATTTGTATGGTATCAAGAGTTATTTACCGTCATAATATTATCTTTTTGCAGGATTCCATGGACAGCCAAACGCAAAGATTTATGCATCCACAATAGGCTATCAACTGTTTGCCTACAGCATATTATAAGACATGTTCGATACTTTCCTCGCCAAACGGAGAACTCCAACCTAGAGAAGCTCGTGGTCACTGGCGAAGTGGAAGGAAGGAGGAAGGAATAGTAGGAAGATCAGCGAAGCATTTGAGCAAATTGAGCAAATACCCTAGATAGGTAATACGTCCAGCTTCTGAAATTTGATGGCGACATGCTACACTAGCGTCTCTAGCGGCGGGAGTTGTACCAATCGGTTTTTTTAATACATTTTATTGGATTTTTTGTGAATTATATTCTTAATAAATTATGGAAATCGAAAATTTATTATAAGAATCATATTTATCTATTAAATATTTAAATGCCCACATTAAAGCATTATATAAATAAAATAAATTTAACGATAAGAATTGTGATATGTTAAGCCAAAAACTGAAGAATAAAAATCAGAAATTGAAGAAATTTTCTCAAAAATTATTAAATAAGTCATTTATTCCATTTCTAAACCACCTATAATAACCCGACCGCGAGTGGCGAGCGGCGAGGGTTATAATAATTGTTAGTAAAAACTAAATAGCCTCTTAAATATTTTTCGTCTATGATATAAAAGTTGTAAAGTCATATGTAGGTTACCTAATACTTATAATATGAATTTTCGATTTCTATAATTTATAAGGAATATATTTCACTTTTATTTTTATTTTTATATGAATACCGCACAAGAGTCCCAACTGCTCCCAACCGTCTGGAGCCAGTGAGACTATTGTATTCCCAATTGGGGAATGTTGTGAGGCAGAAGGTATTGGGAAGGGGAAGGAGAAGAGGAAGAGGAAGGTAGGGAAATAGGGAATTACCTGGCTATTCAGATCTGGTCACCAAACACGGCTAAAAGCCATTTCAAGCAACGTTTCAATTCTGAATGGTGGTCTTTCACCAGGGCGATACTGAGAGTATCTTCCACTCTGGAACGTGCGCAAATACACTATTATTTTGAAATGAATTAATTGTAAAATAACACAAATTAATTAAATAAAATTTACTTGCGCACGCCGGGATTTGAACCCGCGACCTTCGGATTCGTAGTCGAGAGCCTTACCCCTCGACTATGGAGGCCGTCATGAACATCTATTCAAATATATGAAAAAACCAATTCGTACAACGCCCGCTGCTAGAGGCGATAGTCTAGCATGTTGCTATCTCAGTGTATAGAAAATACCAGAAACTGGAGGTATTTTCTATTTCCTCTATTTGGTTGAAGTGATCAAATATCACAGGTGTCCGGAACGTCGGTGGAGGCGAGTAGTGGAGGAGCCTTGTCCGCCGGGGAAAGTGGAGTGGGGGTCATGATCCTCAACAATGAGTCAGCGACTCAAGAATCATAATAACATTTGTGAACTCTTAGATACGCCAAGATTATAAGAGGCTCAATCAGTCTGTTTTTAATATCTAGCTCTGATCTTGATTCTGAAAGAGCTATCCAGAATCAACAGATTAATAGATAAGGACCTACTCTGTGCTGTCCGTGGTATTCTTAGCATTGTTCGTCAGAATCACATCTCGACAATGTCCATCAACTGTGAAATACAATTATTATTATGGTAGCGATCACTAGAATAAATATGATGGACAGAGGTGGGCAATACTGCAATCTGTTCACGTCACCCATCACAATATGCGGTTTTAAGTTTTTACTTGTTCGCAAGCCGGTCTGTCCATCTGCTGTCGGGCTTCGTTATGATCATTCGATAAACGATTCAGTTCGCTTACTTCATACTAAATGTATAATAAAACACGTTGTATGTTATGTTATCTAATTCTAAGCAAAGAATCAGCAATTTGCTAGAAGAGATTTGAGATGAAAGTGGTTTAGACGTTAAAAGAAAGTGAAGAGCGATGTTTGCACGTCATATCTATAAAAAATAATTAAGTAAGTAAATATTTTCAGCGCGCACACTGTAGAAGTTTTTAGAAATGATCGTTCTAAATAGTGTGCAAAGTTATGAACTAATGAGCTATTCTTCATTGCTGTCTAACAACAAACACGTTCACTATGACTAATAGATTATTATTTTTAAAATTATTTTATTCCAATGGGCGTTTTGCAAGATTCTTTTTTTTGTACAGATTCCACACAGGTCGTCTTTCAATAATTTGGTTTCGGTATGGAACATAGGATATTTTTTTAACAGTTTTTCGTCCATTTTGGCGTGCAATATTTGACAACCGTTATTGTTTTACGTAACTAATATTTTGCGTATTTTGTGGAAATGTTGCGTGTTTATTTCGTAATAGGTTTATTAAAAATATAGTTAATAAGATTATAGATACTAGACTGTATTTATTACTGATTGTGAAGGCGTGTTTCTGATCAGTATTGTGAATTTTGCGTATATATTTTTTAATTATTTTTTACGTTTTGTGACCGATACATCGATGTGATGTATAGTTAAATTATTATCCATAACTTCGTTCAACTCAATGACATTGCAAACAACTTAAACCCGAGTAGAGTTTTTTAGTTTTTTTCGGTCAGTTTTAAAATCTGTTCTCCAGTCCAAAATTAGAACAAAAAAAATAACTCAAGATCAAAAGATAACTACGTATCTCTATCGACATCTTTTTCAAAGAAAACAATTTTGGTATATTATGTTTGGTATATATATATATAAAATCAATGTAAGTTTGTTTGTTTGTCCTCGATTTTCTCGAAAATTACTTCACCAGTTTCTCTGAAAATAGCACAGTTTGTTTTTATTAGTGCCGGAAAGGTTTAGAAAGTAGTTTGAATGAAATCTAATATGTAAAACGCTTGCTTTAAACTTTTAAAATTAGTATGAAAAACATTGAACCCGCCATGTTTTATTTAGGTTAGTTAGCCCATAGACATAACACTCTGGTTAACCACAGATTGCATATTCAAAAGAGGAAGTTTTTTTTGGGTAGAATATTTTAAAAACGGAAAACACGAGTAAAATCTTTATGATTTAGATATATTTTGAAAAAAAAAACGTTTGGAATGAAATAAAATATTCAAATTAATGTTTTTTTATTTGGAGATAGTTACTTTCGCTGTTAAATCAATTATGGCACCCGAATGACAAGTGAAAACCCCGAACAAGGCCGGGTACACATCAGGTAGTATTAAATAAAAATCTCATTTTGTTTAAATTAATTACTATAGAAAACATCCTAGTCCTCACTTTTGCGATCAATTTTCCTTCAAGTCTAAAAAGAATTTTGTGCAAGTTATTATTTTTACGCCTGTAGCAGGTAATTTAATAGGAATTAATAATAATTTAATCGTAATTGAATATTTAATTATAATTTAATTGTAATTTAATATTAAATTTATAATTTGGTAGGATTTAATAGAAATAGTTAAGTTTTCACGGAAAGCGCTTTACAGTTAGACATCATAAATATAATACCTCCTTTTTTAATTGGTGATGGTTAACCTTTCTCCCACGGTTCTAGAAAATTCCGCCAACTCCGGTGCTGTACTCACGGTGTACCAATATTGCCCACATTTAGAGTTTTGTGATTTTTAAGTTGTATGAAAATGAATAGTTTATCATTTTTATTTGAGTACTACATGTATAAGTGCTGATAACGAGGAAAAAACATCGGCCACCCATTACTGTCGGGAGACTGCCGGCTACTACAGAAGTACTGACGACCGCGCATAGCACTCGTGCCCTTCTCGCTCGCTTCCGAAGATCTCAACGAGTTAGGAATTCACGTACGTAAAACATATTGACCAACTTTTGGAGAAAACATTTTTTACATTTGCGTTATATATATATATATTTATGTGAATACCGCACAAGAGTCCCAACTGCTCCCAACCGTCTGGATCCAGTGAGACTATAGCATCCCTAATTGGGGAATGTTGTGAGGCTGAAGGTATTAGGGAGGGGAAGGAGAAGGGGAAAAGGAAGGTGGGGAAATACGTGGCTATTCAGATCTGGTCGTCAAACACGGCTAAAAGCCATTTCAAGCAACGTTTCAATTCTGAATGGTGGTCTTTCACCAGGGCCATACTGAGAGTATCTTCCACTCGAGAACGTGCGCAAATATGCTGTATATTATTTTTAAATGAATTAACTGTGAAACAATACAAATTAATTAAATAAAATTTGATTGCGCACGTCGGGATTTGAACCCGCGACCTTCGGATTCGTAGTCGAGAGCCTTACCCCTCGACCATGTTGAACACTTATACATTTTCCTAACTACCCGTGTAGAATTTACATATAAATCGTATGTAGTATTGCTTGAGTACTAGTACTATCAATACAAATATCATTCACAAACTGAAATAGAAAAATACACAAAAAAAATAAATGTATATTTGCTTATTCGCTGCGCACCGGAACTGGAATTTTGGCTCTGACATACTTTCCGACACGGTTAGAAACCGTATTTATATTGAATGAAATATCTCATAGGTTTTTAGATTCATATGTGCGTTCCTGGATCATAATTAGAACCGCCGCGCTCTGTCCCTATTGCTGGATTTTTTTTAATAATTGAAACTATGGAGCAGTGGCGCGCTGTTCGAACTGTAGTAATATTTTAATCCAAATGAGTCTTGTTCTTTATCTTTGAGATTTCACTGCACAACCGCTCATTAGAGAAAACCAAGTAACTAACATTTCAATCTGGTAAAATACCTATGAACGTTAAATTTGTTGGTACTTTTTTTCATGTTTTTTGTAACATTTAAGTGAATTAACATCCTTTCCCACGCCGGTTGCCACATTTTATCACCATGATAAATAATAAAAAAACACCAGATCGTATTAACATGCAGTTCCAATATCCGCCCGAGATAACATCTACTGAAGACTCAAGGCTGTATACCACCGCTTATTGTAATCATGTAGCTTATGCGTAGGTTACATGTAGTCAGGAACAAGGACAGTGATAAGACTGATAAGTGGTAACTAAATCACTGTCCCGAGAAAAGTGATAAGTGCCGTCCATAAGTGCAATTAAGTAAGTGATTTAGTAAACTCTTGTATTCGTAGTAAAACTTGAATGTGTGCGTGTCCTAACAGTGCTTTACTTAACTACAATGATGGGCGCGCAGCGTACTTAACCGAAAAATAGAAAATATTATAATCCGGCAAACTGCTACTTTACGGTAACTTACTACTTACCACTTAACGCACTGCCCATACGTAAATAGTGACTTATAATTAATTAAACTATTTAGTCGACAGTCTTATCACTGTCCTTGCCACATGCGTGTGATACATCCATTAGTGCTATTAACACTGTAAGAGATCGTCCCGTGTTTTCTGATAATAATAATACTTATTTATTTTTAATTTCATAGGCATTATAAATAGTGAGTATAATATATATAAGAATCATAAAAAGATTTACAAAATTTATAGAAAAAAAAACAAAATTGCTGGGAGGGGTAGAAATCGGGTCAATGAGGCGAGACTCTTTAAAGAATCAATAGGATTTCCCTATTGAATGTCTCCTCACTGACGCAAATGACCATAATGATTCTTTTCTCGTATCGCACACTGCAGTTCTGATACCAATCCTTATAATCTTTGGCGTACAGTCCATAGGGGCCACTGAATAGAAAATCTCAAGAATAGGGGTCCGCAACCAGTGGAGGGGGGGGGGGGAATTGAGAGGGTCCAGGGGGGGGGATGAATATGTTGGTAAATTCAATGCAAAAATAACAACAAATATGTTCTGATGTCTGTCTTCTAGTCAACTTCTTATCAGTTACTAAAGCAGAAAGTCAAGTCTGTGGAAGATGGGATTATATGGTTCTCTGTAATGCCGAAAAACAACATGCTATACAGGTAGTGTGGTGAAGCAGCAAAGCAGGGCAGAAAATGTATGCTGAATTAGCAGAGTGCAGATTCTGCACTGCAGAAAATTTTCGACATTTAGGGTGGAATAGCTGTGAAAAGGTTAAGGACCCCTGCTCCAGATGAATATCTACGCCGATTTGACAAAAAACAATCTTTTATTAGTACCAGATGTTTTTGCATTCATAAAATATTGCAAGTTATTGCAAAGTTAAGCGTGTCAAGCTGTAAGTATGATCCTTTACACAGAAAACCACAATTTCAACTGCACTTGCAAATGATTTTACTTTTAACTGCTTAAGGCCTCGCATTAATCTCCGAGAATTTAGAATTAGGCAAGAGGTCTATCTAGCATCGGCTCTGAATCACGACTGACCACTGTTAAAAGGCAGATATGATCATTCGAAATATAGAAAGAGCGCGCCAATGTGAAGAGCGTTTAGAATAAATGGGTGTAAGTGACAATTATAAAAATATTAATAAAACACGACATATTTAATATAGATCAAAAATCTTAAGACGAATGTCTTAAGTAGCATTTAAAGAAGCAAGATGATTTTTTTCAAACCTGTAACATGTTAAATAACAGCACAAACCCCTTTTTTAAATTTTCGGAGTATAGTTTACGATTTTTTTCTATCGCGGGAATTTCATATAATTACAATTTCAGTCCATTGACTGATTAGAGATTATCTTCAAAAATAATTTATTTTTGTAAGTACATAAAACATCCAGTTTTTAAGGGATACTTGCAATATATCCATAGAAATTCTGTTTTGCAGAGGTTTAATAGAATAATCGATGTAATCTGAAAAACGTATTGAAAAAAGCAGACTTCGTGACATGCGGTTATGAGCTAATAAAATCCAGCAATGTGTATAAAATAAGAAATAGAATTGGATCGACTCGCTCGGTAAGTTAAACCTACATACATTTATCTTGATAAAACTGAATTCAGTTGACTAAAAGGTTAAATTGCTAGTAGTATTACCTTTACAATCCAACGAAAATGGCTTCTTTTTGCTTTATATTCACATGTGAAGCAAACTTCCTTTGAACACATGAACACAAATGAGTACTTCAGTTAAAAATGACACTTCAAAACTTCACAGTCTCCAACGCATATTTACGTAGTTTATTATTTGATTAGGTAAGTACTTTAATAATAACAACGATGCAACGATTTCGAATATCCCTGACTTAAGGCGATCCAATCTATGGTAGTTTGAACAGATTTACAATGTTTCAGAGGAGTCAAGATTGTGAAGAATCGGTTCTTCCCCGTGCGCGTAAAATGATGTGTGTTAGGCACCGGTGCCTAAAGAAAACTGACGGTCCATATTACCCGCTGATAATTCATTTCCAGCTATCTGTGTTGGAACGGAATCTTTTGTTAATGATAAACATGCAATTTACTAGCTGCGCATTCAGTCAGGTGGCGGAACCATTCCGCTCACCTCAAACTATAGCTAACCATCCATACTCCACATATTCTTTAGAATAGTAGACTTGCTATCTAGCTAGCAACCTATTATGAAGTATAAACTATAGCTAACCATCAAAATGTATGTATATCTTTAGAACAGTAGACCTGATAGCTAACGAGGGGGCTACCGTTTCTGTCATTTTTCATAATATATAAATTACATGAATTATAAATTATAAATTTAATTTACACTTTGCAAATAATACCGATTCCTTAAAATTCCATAACTTCATCACGCTTCAAACGACACGATCAAATTGATCAAATCTTGTTATTTAAAATTATTAATAATAGCCTGGACTCGCCAGAGCTCATTTACTTTATAAACATTCACATACCATCAAAACCAAAAACCCGACAAACCGATTTTTTTTATTTGCCCGCATGCAGGACCAATCTTAGGATAAATTCTCCGATTCCCCGCATTTGTGCGTAATATAACGCACAATATCGACATGCTTCACAATACCCTTTCAAAATATCGAACCGCAGTAATACGTACGACCATAAATTGATGCACGAGTATAAAATGTACCGAGGGCATCTCCTGTCCCAATCCTATCTTCCTCTTCCCCTCCTCCCTTCCTTTTAAATTTTTTTTTGTAATAAAACATATTTACTTAACCACTTTTAGCATAAGAAACTTTGATGGATTACCTTTTGTAAAACTTCCTTTTATATAAATCTCTATTAAAAGCTGTTTGTTTCTTACAAATAAATAATATAAACTATAGCTAACCATCCATACTCCACATATCTTTTTAGAACAGTAGGATTGATATATAGCTAGGGACCTATTGTCTAGTATAAAGTATAGCTAACCATCAAAATGTATATATCTCTTTAGAACAGTAGACTTGATAGTTAACAAGGGGGATACCGTCTGTCATTTTTTATAATATAAACTATAGCTAACCATCCACATATAGATCTAGAATAGTAGACCTACTACTAGCTACGGGCCTATTGTATAAAGTGTAACTAACCATCAACACATTTCTCTAGAATAGTAGACCTGATATCTAACTATGGTCAGAATAATATTATCTTCATTTTTTATTGAATTAATTTATCGAAGCTTATAAATCTAATTGAAATACTTTTTTAATCATTTAAGATAATATAAACAAATCTGAAATAGAAAACATAGAAAAAAGGTAACGATCGCATCTGGGACTCGAACCCAGAACCTCTCAAGTCTATTCGGGACCAGCGTTCTTATCCAACTGAGCCAATGCCACCTTACTGCTCTCTGTCGTTTTAATCTTTATCATACTTCAATTTAAGAACTGTTAATATCATCTTAAATTAATTCTCGCATATTTTTTTGCCTGCTATCTTTATTTAGACTGCAAGATTCAACCCGAATTTATTTGCAATCTAGGTAGTATCTCGGATATACCTATCCGATTTTTATTCATATGGGACACCTATCAACTATAATAACAAAACCAAAAAATATCTACTAGAACTAGAGGTATGAATCTCTTAAATTATAGATAACATAAAGATCTGTAGATAATATAGTTGAAATGCTATCTAACTGGAAATCATTTGTATGCTAGAATTATACGTGCGAATTTAATCTCTCTAACTATAGCTAACATCAACATATATCTCTTTAGAATGCTGTCCAGATAGTAACCATTTATGTAGACATAAGAATGAATGTGTTGAGAATACGAAAAGACCGTGAATACTAACATTTCATTTCAAGACGACCCTGTAAACCTCCCGGCCAAGTGCCTCACATTCAGGAAACCCTTCTGTACTGAAGTTCCAAGTTTGTTTCAGGTTTCAGTCACAACACTCTCCTGGAGAGTCGTGGCAAAATCAATGGTAGACCTCGGACTTGAAAAACTAGCACTTCATCATGGACCCAACACTAAACTGCCAGGATTCTCTCTCCCTCGGAGAACACCCTCATGATACACAAATGAAGCTTTAAGGATTCTGAATTGTGTGAATGACACATTCCATCACTTTCCCGAATGCATATATCTGTGTTGAACCGTCAACTGGCTGGATAAACACACTATCCCTTTATTACCTCCACATCTTTCTTCCACCATATGAAGAAGAAGGAGGATTTTGGTTTATTTACTGTTACTGTTACTGTTAAGCTGTCGCTATCTATATAAGTCTTAGATGTAAGTCACTAATTATAAGTCTGAATTAGGCATTTTCTAGTTATAAATCTTAGCTGTAAGCCATTAGTAATTAATCAAATATGTAAATTAATAGATATAAGTCTAAGTGATAAGGTATATGTTAGATAAATTATGTTGTAAAGCGCCTTTGAGGTGATTTTCTCACGAAAACGGCGCTATAAAAATAATCTATTTATTATTATTATTATTATTATTATTATTATTATTATTATTATTATTATTATTATTATTATTATTATTATTATTATTATTATTATTATTATTATTATTATTGTCATTATTATTATCATTATTACTATTATTATTATTATTATTATCATTATTATTATCATTATTATTATTAGTATTATTATTATTATTATTATTATTATTATTGTCATTATTATTATCATTATTATTATCATTATTATTATTATTATTATTATTATTATTATTATTATTATTATTACTGTATTTTTTTTAATTTTCGTTTATTTGGGAGACCAACAGTTTACATAAAAAAATAAGCATAAGGAATAAGTGATATAAATTTGACCATTTACAGGTTTCGACATGGGTATTATTTATAAGTGAATCTAGTGACATTCGAAGAAATCAAAGTAAAATTAAAAAGATTATACGAAATAAAGAAGAAATACAAAAAAAAGTTACATGTAATTTGTTATGGGGTCTGGAAAGGAAGGGGCGGGGGGGAGGGGTCGATCGGTGGGTGATTTTATATTAATATTACATCAACAGAAATAAGCCACAAGGGCTATAAGGACTAACCAAAATTTTGTATTACATTCACGAAAATCCAAACATCACATTATGTGAGGGGAATAGGGTATTTTTTACTAGTATTTTAATGATCGAAAAAAATTACGATAAACATGGCAACTTAATTTTTTTTTTATGTTTACCAATAAAGTTTCCATAATGATGTGCCATTTGTGATTTTCCGCCAAACGCATTTTTGTTTTGAATATAGCGTTGTTGACGTCACCCCGACCAACGATGGTGACAGCCGTCTTACCAGCCAGTGGCGTTATCTACTTCATAATGACGTTGTAACCAATTCGAACCGTGTCGGAATGTGCAGTTTTAAATCGTTTTTGAAATCAGATATGTGAACTTAAAATCGTCCACATACTTTTAACGATATCCAAAGTTTGTAAAAATATATTAGTCGTTTTTGATAACGAGAATTCAGTCCAATATGTTATAGGAAATTCCTTACAAATTTATTTCAGAAGAAAATGTTGACAAAACTAGGTGTTCTTGGAAAGATAACGCTTCATTTCCTTTTTATGAATAGTTCAGAGCCGAGAAAAACATATTTTTTCGTATTTAGAAAAATTAACACATTTCTCAGTTAAGAGACTTAGATTCCCCTTTAAAACACATTTTTTTTTCCTTCAAAGAAAGTAGCGGTAAATAGATATTACAAAGCTGGGTTAAACCGAATAAATGAATGCAGTAATAATAAAAAGTGAATCTGGAAAACCGGCAGTATTTTGTACACCGTTTATTTTTTTCTTATTCCAAACAAAAAATGTATTTAGTTGAATTTTTTTCTAAAAAACTTGAGAACCAGTGATCAGCTCTCATAGAAAATATATCGCAGCAAGTAGCTACCGTAGTTATAAGAAGAAAGTGTATGGAAGTATTGATGGCGAATTGGCGAAGCATTACCCGCCGCATGAAATGGAAAAAAAACATTATTCGTGATTTCTTACTTTTACCACCTCACCGAATCCCGCCAGAGAGGAAGTGCCTCCACAGTGGACAGGCGGATTATGCAACTCTGTGCATTCCTTCTTACTCTAATGCGTAAAATTACATGTTTGTTTTTTGTTGCACTGCACATTTTTAGACCGCCGAAGAGGAAGTTTATAAAGTTATTGAAGAATCTACTCTACTAAGTTCCGTATTCATAATAACTGAATATCATTAGATAACCCACCTTTCATGGCAATAATAGCGAATGTCATTAAGTAAAAGAATTGAAATGAATTAAATTATTCTAACACTACGTTTTCCTTTATTTTTATATGAATACCGCACAAGAGTCCCAACTGGTCCCAACCGTCTGGAGCTAGTGAGACCATGGCATCCGCAATTGGGGAATGTTGTGAGGCTGAAGATATTGTGGAGGGGAAGGACAAGGGAAGAGGAAGGTCGGGAAATACCTGGCTATTCAGATCTGATCACTAAACACAGCTAAAAGCCATTTCAAGCAACGTTTCAATTATGAATGATGGTCTTTCACCAGGGCGAGACTGAGAGTATCTTCCACTCTGGAACGTGCGCAAATATACCATATATTAATTTTTAATGTATTAATTGTGAAACAGCACAAATTAATTAAATAAAATTTACTTGCGCACGCCGGGATTTGAATCCGCCACCTTCGGATTCGTAGTCGAGAGGCTTACCTCTCGACCATGGAGGCCGCTATACCTATAGCTGTTATCATTCAAAACGAATTTCTGTATTTAGTAAGTAGTGTTAAGTGATGCCATATGATTTTTCGTCAGATGACGTCACATAGTTGTCAAGCTCTCTGTAATGGCGTCCCAGACGGTAAGAAATGACGTCAGAGCCTAATTGAAGCGTTTAGAATGGTTTTTTTTTGTAAATATATTTTATAAATCAATTTAATAATTGTGTGATTAAACTTGCAAAATATTCATAATAGTCGTTGGTTGGTTAGTATACGATGACAGAATAATAATTCCAGCGAACTTAAGTGATTCATTCACGACGTAACAAAAAAATTATATATATATATATTAGGATGGTGAGGTAAATAATGATATGATTTGTAGGTAGAAACTAGCTATAACTGTTAGTTGAATTGCATTAGTTCGACTCCACGCTCTACTTAGTTCAGCGAAATACTTGATATTAGCAATGGAGTTATGAATACGTTTTTATTCAGTAATTACCACAATACGATGTTTACTTTACAAATAAATGTAAAAATACAGAAGCCAATCACTCGTAAAGTATTGATTAAATTATTGCGAAAACCAATTCTGACCGAAGCTATCGTAAACTACGAAAATTTTCTAAATTTTAATTTACGTTTTTATTGTAAGCAATGACGAACAGTCCATAAAGGCTGAAAAGCTGTGCCTACCCCAGGAAAAACGAACCAAATAAATAAATTAAACGATAGTAGCAAAATACGACAAATTTATGATTAAAATGTATTTTTTCGTGAATGCCCATTTATTCAGTCGGGCACAAAAATCAACGAAAGATGAAAATAAAATAGGCGTTTTCAAATGTTCAATGAAAAACTACACACAGCCTAACTTCAGTAATAGAGTATTGAACACCACTGGTAAGTGGGTACCGTTATTATTCTCTGTAGTTCATAAATAGCAAACGTATAGATGTACAAACTTATTTTTGCAGGGGGTGTGGCAAGCGTACAGATCGACATGCTCAACTATACAGTGGGTGGTTGTTGCTGCACTAAATGTATTATAAATTCAAAAAACTACAGACTTGAAAAATTGTTTCTTTGTTCGGTAGTTCCTCTTTTGGCGTTCTGCAGAGATAACTATGTGAAACTGTAGATATTGGGGTTACTGCGAAAAAAATTGATCGACAGCGTAAATAACTTTGTAAATCTGTAAATAATATGTCGGTTACAGTTGGCCGATGGTATCTTTCAGTGTGGTTCTTTTATTTCACATTTAACTCAGTTCAAATTTTTGTAAAATTTATGTACATGTTTCTAATATCCGGTAGCTATCGAAAAAACACAAAAAATAAAAGCATCTTAGTTTATTTAAAATACCAGTTAAACATTTTTAACAAACGAATAAATATAGTGTTTAATATTAAGTACTATACATCTGAAGTCATAACAATATTATAACGCATGCAATGCACTGTCATAAGGAGAAGAGTATATTAGGTCTGCATTACAAATATCTATCTTGAATAATACGTTATTTTAAGTTTAAACTCTTAGTAGATCTTTCGTATTTAAATTTATCATTTCCACCATAAAAACTTAACGCACATTAATAATTTATTAATTTAGACAAAATAAGTTCATTAAAAATAAAAGATTATTAAAATAATACATAGGAACATATCCAACATTTCATTGTTTATTATGGTTCATTAACAAAAACAAAATTATTCAACAATTGTTAGGTAACACATAAATATAATATTATTTATATTCTCCTTTTGTATTGCTCTCAAAATTAGGAAAGGGAGGACATACACAATATAAATGTGATTATTACATGCAATAAACAGAATTTCTACGGAAAAATAATATTTTGAATTAACCGTGAAAACTTTCACATGGTGGTTTTTAATTCTCGAAATTGTTCTTCGGTCGAAATAAATAAAAAATATGGTGGTTTTTTTTAATGCAATAGATGTATTTTAAAATGAGATGAGTAATTAAAAATAAAAACCATCCGGCCATAGGACACTTACGAATAAATAGTGAAATATAATAAAATTTAGACAAATCAGTAAGCACAATCAAGTGGTCGTGTAATTTTAATTCTTGACAGGCTGATTGATTCGGGCCATTATCAATATCTAAGTAGACTAGTGATGCACAACTTGTGGCCCGCGGACCGCGAACCCATTTCGTGCGGCTCGCGAGTTTTTCATGCGGCCCACCTGACCAAATATAATAAATAAAAATAAACAGCATTCATTTATTGCCCGCTGTAATTGATATTTTTAATGAGCTCTGTTTTATATGGGTATACTCGTACGTTGTTGTAAATAACGGATGTGGGTTTTAATCATTCTTATTTTAAAACAATCATTCGGATTTTCAGATTCCACGATCAACAATCAACATATTTAAGGTTTCCGTTCTATTTTACATAATACGAAAGGGTTTCACGACAAACTTATCTGTCTACAATATTTCGAATCAGCCGTCCAAAAATTTCTAGTTTTTACATCTTCGTTAAATTTTCAGGTTTATAAAAATCGACAGCATTTTTTGTTTTGATCTTGGTGGTGGAAAAATTTGCCTTCCGGCTGAAAAGGTTGTGCACCACTGTGAAGAACTAATGATCATAAATATCACCAATGAAAAGCTATACAATTTGAAGCAAAATAATTATGTACTTTAAAATCATCGTTTAAGTTTTTCTAAATTAAACTGCGTATTGAAAAAAAAAACATAAAATACATTGTAGAGATTTATTTTTAGCAAAGTAGTTATCATATTAGAATTATAAAATATAAGGGACCTACTAAATTATAGAAAGTCAGTAATGAAACCGTACATATTATTATTAAAAGCTAAAAGGCCGGAGATATTTTCGGAGACTGGGTTAGTGACTTTTAAAGTAGCCACTTCTGTCAGTTAGATCAATTCTGATTCTTATTAGTACCTACTCTAATACAACATCAATGGTGTCTGTACTACAAACATTCACCCGTAGCTTCGCAAAGTAAATAAATTACTAATTATTACAAAAATATGAATTTGAAGAAAAACACAATTATTATGAATGAATAAGGATATAAGAATAATACTTGCAAGTTGTAAACATAAACCATTCAAATAATTAAATATATCTTACAAACTAAGGTATGTAACGAAATTAAATTAAAAAAGGCCACTACTTTGACCGAGAAGACTATAAATAGTGATGGATGAACTGTGTCCTAATCGTTCCCGAGAAATGACCGCAAATTCAGGAAGTTTGCCGCAATTTTTTTCAATCAGCTTGCATTAAAATAATAATATTAGAACATTTGCAGTAAAACCAGCAAACTTAAACAACGTTGTATTTGGCTTACGATTATTTTTAGGTGTTAGCATTGGCAACAAAAGTACCACAAAAAACTTAACAAAGGTATACATATTCATAATCCGCACAGTGCATCACAAACACCTCGTCCATGAATTCACCTAACGACTGACTTACAAAGAAAGTCATGTGATTATTACTACGAGTAGGTATCCATTACGTTAAGTTTCTCGGATTACTTTAACAGATATCTGGAAAAGAATGGCTGATGTTAAACGTGCAGTTAAATTGGTAACAACATCGAGTATGAACACGTCATGAAATTTAACAATCACGAAATGAACGCATGTCACCAATAGGCCATTCGAGTGCTTCCCAGGTTTGAGGATTTACCTTGGCAATTAATCCTCGTATGCATTTCACCGCCTTGAGACGGTTGCTATAAAAATAACCAAGAACTAGCGCTGCATGGCACTGCTCATAAACGAGCATCTTTCTTCAAATTGGTGGTGTACACGTACATATTCGTACTTCTGGTAAATAAATTAAACCACACTGAATTTATAAGTACAGAAGAAATGCGTGCGGGGGTTGGGAGATACTTTTTATCTTAATTTCTAACAAGAATTTTATAAGAATTTTTGTTGTTTTTTTAAAGCTCTTCATTTTAAAAAGCAACACATCGTTAAATATCTACAAATATAGTGATTATGGAATTATGGAATACGTTCGGTATTCTTTTCAAAGTTCACAATCGTAATTGAGATCAACAAAAGTTGGCTTTGCATCGACCGGCTAGGAGCCCTTGCATTAAATGGTTAAAGATTGTCTCTCAAACATTATTTATAATTAAGTGCGAGTAGTATGTAATAATATTAGTAACAGTCTGCTATAGTCTGTTAGGGAGACTAACACCAGCGGAAGGGCACAGCGCGAGGCCGGTCAGCCCCCTCCTTCACCAGCGGCTTGTGGAACTCTCTGCCTGGCCCGGAGTGGATGTTGGCCCAGCAGTGCTCGCAGTAGTACTGAAACAAGTAGCCCACTATTTACTATTTACTATTTCACTTTCAACAAATCGCAGTTTAATCAGGAATGCTAAAAGCATCGACTGCAAAGTGATATTGAACAGGTACCTGCAGACAGGTGATGTTGGCGCAGAAGAAAGGGGCGAATTTTCCCCCGCAGCGTGCTCCCTGGCACATGTCACACAGCTGGTCATCCAACACGTAGGGCTTCACCTGCAAACCATAACATTATCAAGTCGGATGTCGCAGTGTCACGGTAGATACAACAGAACAAAGGAAGGTAACTCACCTCCACCCTCTTATCAATGTCTCCGTGCTGCAGCTGGACGAACCTGGCCGAGATGGCGGCGATGTAGGATTGCTGGTTGGTGAAGGCCACTCGGCCCGCCCCTTTGGGATACTTGAGGTCAGGGTCCGTGTCGATACCGGCGTAACACACGCCTCCGTACAGCCGGTCCATGATGAGCGCCAGCTCGGGTGCCTTGAGCGGGCGGGGCACGCCGCCCACGAACACCGTGCGGCGGGGCTCCAACGCCAGGGGACTGGACGCGTCCAGCACGAAGTCCGCGTCCCCTAGCCGCCATGGACGGATCTGCACCGGTTTGTCCTTGATGGTGGGCGAGGACACGCACAGATACAGCTTCTCCTCGTCCGTGATGCACGCCGCCATCAGCAGCTGCACCGAGCCTTCTTCCTGCACCCACACCACACACGCAATTATAACATCGCAGACAGTCTTTTACCCTTTTATTCAAATTATTTCATTCTAAATTGGTTCTTCTCAACTCCTGTACTAAATCAATCTACACATACCTAAATGAACGACTAAACAAACATTTACATTTTACATATGGATATCTCATTTCAACTATGACTAACATTCTCCGATACACCGTTTACAAAGTCTTAGTAACAAATACTTAAACGATATGGATGTATTTGACAATAATTTGAACTTCAAAACCAGTATGAACAAGCAATTTCTATCTACTTTATAAATTACTGTAACTAAAATTTTATGTATGCATCCTCGTACCATATTTATTTAAAACTTTATTTTGGTAGGTATTAGCAAAATACTCGTACATAATTTTATTATTTATATTTTCTGATTCCTGTATTTTGTTAAAAGTCTTGTGAATTTAATTATTTTTTATTATTACTTATGATCCTTAAACTATCGTAAATTCTCCAAAAAATGATGTACCTACCTGTTGTGCAAAAGCTCTCTGGGCGTTTAAATAAAATAAAATAAATCACACAAATATACCAAAATTACCAACATGGAAAGAAGAATGCTTTAAATGTACCTGTTCAGTCAGATCTAGCTATCAATATAATAATAATACTTGAATGATTTGTATAGCGCCGTTTTTGTGAAAAATCACCCCAAGGGCGCTATTGATACGGGAAATATTGATACGATAAAAGTGTTTTGACCGGTCAGTGGCTGAGTTGGCATCGCGTTTGGGTCTCACCCAGGCGTCGTGAGTTCAATTCCTCGGCTGGCTAAGTCCTCCATTTACGACACAAGCAACATCTTCCGCTTACTGTGATGGTAGTAGATTTTCAAATATTGTCAGGTTATTCGTAACCAGGGAATATTTGTCTTTCGTTAAAAAAAAATGGAAAAAAAAGAACATTATCGGTGATTAGTCGACTCTCGCTAGCTATAACGCGGGTGTTTTGACTGAAAACCTTCACCCTGGAAGAATTTCGCCATTATTTTTGTCAGAATTTGAACCCTTGACCCCCGGGTAGATACCGGAGCTAAGGATCTCTCCACTCGGCCGCAGATCGTCGATTCGTAGTATAAAATATCCTATTTATGTTGTGGTTAAAGGATAAAATAATCGGTATAATCACGATCGTACGAAGGAGCATCGCTCAATGTTTCCATTTTCTTTCAGGAAAGCAAGTAAAGTCTAAAGATGGTAATGTAATTAAATACTTCCTTAGTATTGAACTAACCAGACAGTCAGTAGATACACAATTTCATGTACCTAAGTAAATATTAACTGCCATGACTGGTTCGACAGTAATAAGTGAACTATCTTAGTTCCACATAGATGGTGCTGTCTGCGAGACGGGACAGGTGGGAGGCAATTGGAGAGCTCTCAAGGTCAGCAGATAGAATATTACCTTTGAATAGGAGGGAGCTTAGCTTCCAGGCTCTACAATTGAATTATACAGTAATTCCGTGTAACATAACAAAGTGTTGTTATAATGGGCATTGTATTAATTATACAACAATAAGGAACTCCAGTCCACAATATTGACGTTCTAACTTAAATACCAGTATTTTTCGTATGTAAGTTCGTTTTCATAATTAAAATAAGTTGATATTTTAATTTTTCAAAGCCCCCCAAAACGCACGAGATCTATGGCTTGTTGGGTGTGACGTCACTGGGTCGTCGAATTTGCCGTTAGATAGATTCACGATGGATTCACTATACTCGATTTTGCATGCAAAAATTCGAGACTTCTAAAAATTTTACTTATTTCAATTGAATGACGCACTGAATGTGAGTATCTCGTCACAATATGGAACTTCAGTGAAAAATACAATGGCTTTAAAAATATATATTCACATAGATCGGCAAACGCCGATTCTGAATATATAACTTTTATTATATATAATTATACGTAGAATTTATAAATCGTTATTTAAAAGTGTATAAAAAATTGTCTCATAAAACCATCTAGTTATGTTGGTACCATTGCATTTGAAACATCTGACGTCACGTGCGCATTCTGTTTTTGTATTAGTGTGGACGTTTTTATTTTTCGTAATACGTATTTTTTAGTTTCGGCGAAATTTAAACTTAATTTGGGTGACTTTATTCTCGCATATTTAAAATACAAAACAAACCGCGAAATAAAAATATCCATAAAAATCCAAAACCAGAATACGCGCGAACGCGAGCCGTGATGTTAAAAGCCAAGAATGCAATGATATAAAAGAATAGGGCGTTTTGATGAGATGGTTTTTATTCACATTAAAATATCGATTAATAAATTATATATAATAAAACTTATATATTCAGAATCGGCGTTTGCTGGTGTTTATAATTTTTTGAGTCATAATATTTTTCACCAGGGTTCGTTATTTTCTTATATAGATTAATGATTAAGAGGGACAAGAATAGATAGATGCGTTACCTGAAACAGCAGGAAGGCGTAGCCCTTGGGGGGGAAGTAGCTCTTGCTCTCCGCCTTGTGGGGCCAGTCCACCACGAGAGCTCCGAAACGCCTGAAAGAGGACGTGATCTCTTCTGCAACACACCACCACCATCAATCATATTGTTGTCAAATAAAAATAATATGATACACTTGTCTTGTTTGGCCTGATGACTCACCCTCGTCAATATCCGGTGGCAGTCCACCCACAAACACCTTCCGAGAGAACCTCTCGGCGCTGAAAGGGGGAGACCTTCCAGGGGATCCGGACACCATCCCGGAGATACCTGGAAACCACACGTACCTTGGCATAGTTAATTGGGCAGACAGGTTAAAGTTCCACGATACCATGAATAGCCCTTCAGCGCAGGTGAACAAAAACAAACACCTTGATTCTTGGAGAACCCCTTTTGCCTGGTTATTCGGATCTGGTCACAAAATATGGCTAAAGCCATTTCAAGCAACGTTAAGATTTTGAATGGAGGTCTTTGACCAGGGCAATGCTGAAAGTATCTATCACTCTAGAACTGCCGCAAATATACCATATATTATTTTTAATGAACACATTGTGAAAGAGCACAAATTAATTTACTTGAGCACGGCGGGATGTCAACCCACGTTCTTCGATTCATAGCCAAGAATCATTAAAACTCAACCACGGAGGCCGTCTTGAAACGGCTTTAGTTATGTTTGATGACCAGATCTGAACAATCAATTATCTACTTCCCAACCTTCCTTTTCTTCACCTCCTTCCGCTCCCCTCCTTCCTTCAGCCTTACGGCATTCCTCAAATGGGAATGCTATAGTTCCATTGGCTCCGAACAGTTGGAAACTTTGTGCGGTATCACAATTAAAAAACGACTTAATCCATTTCAAGCAACGTTTAGGTTCTGAGTGGTGGCCTTTACCAGGGCGATACTAATAGTATCTTACCACTTAGGACTGTTGTTGACCTGAGAAAGAAGTACAATAGTTTACCTGAAGAGGATAGCTCGCCAGAGGCAGAGTCCCCTCCGCCCCCTGAGCTCTGGAGCCCCTGGTCGTCAAGACCGAGGAAGAAGGGGTACTTGACTGGGGACACAGAAAAAACAATCATGCATTAGGGGTACCTACACATCTTCTATAATTTGTTTTGGAAAGTATTTTTTAATCTAAAATTTTGTCATTTTATAAGTGTTAAATCATAATTATCAACATTTCAACACCCAGACCATAAATGCTGATATTATATACAAATAGAAAAATCACATTCAATAAAAATAGTTGCAGTGACGAAATGCATAGGTTCATATTAGGACCCAACTCCATGATCCGAGGGTACTCATAAGGCTTAGTGAATTAAGAACCCTTTTCACAAAATACGTAGAATTGAAGCCAGGTATGCAAGAACATTAACAAATATTTCTTACATTTCAATTTTAGTAAAAAGAAAAATAGGCAAATTCAATATACAATAGTGTCATCTAGTGGCATACACTCGAACTAATACTAAAATCGTGGCAATCAGAACCGAAATATGGAAAACGGCAGTTAATAAATTAGTGTTAGTTATATTTCTCGTCGCTAGACCCATCAATATTTATTTTAAAACATCGGGTTTCTTAAAATTTTTGCACGTCATCGCGAAAAAAATAAGAGGAACATTATTATAATATTTTAGATTGCAGTTTATTACAAAATTTGAAAGTATCGTCCTCATACGACAGCCATGAGGATATTTTCGAAAGGTTCGTAGAAACAACAACCAACTTTAATTGACTGATAATAAATGCAGACGGAAATAACCATATTTTTACATTTCGCTGCTGCGCTTGTGGCGGGGATTGAGCCCCTCATCCTTCCCAATACATATTTAAAAAAATACATAGTTTACAAATAAAGACTGAATCGAAAATACGACTTGCGAAAACACACATCGTACTAAATAAAATGGCAAAGTTTTCTCTACAAACCGACTGAAGATTTTAAAATTTAAACAAAATCATTACATATATATGAATTATGACTATGGGATCTTACTTCGTTTAGATTGGTGGTGGGAAATTCGAATGAACGTCGAGGAAGGTGGGAAGGATCTCAGCGACATGTTATGATTATTTAATTTATTCAATAAAACTCTCCCGAGAAAACTGAAAAAACACTCAACCGGCGGCAAATATGCAATAATGAAAGATGAAATACTGAAAACAAATGAGATACGCGCGAAATCAAACATTTCAAATGCATTCCATTCATGAACATTCCACCATCGAATACAAAAAAAAAAATATTTTTCTTCTTGGGTAGGTACTTTATGAATGCAGGTACCTAATCACCGACGAAACATATATTTTCGAATACAAAAAAACATTAAAAAACACTTTCATAGGAAAATATATATTACATTAGCGTTATTTGTGTGAATTAAAGAAAAAATATCATAAAATATTTTATCTTGTACGTATATATTTATATATCAGCTTTCTTCTTTGCTTCAACGTATTTCAGTATGTATATCAGCTTTTTTCTTTTTTTAAGTATTTAAATATGATGATGAATGTATTTATAAAATTTTATATTATCTATTAATTGTACTTAAAACTCCACTAGAGGATTTGTTGCTCTATTAAATTTATATCATTGACGATGGTGTGTGGAGGGTATATACTATATAATAATAAAGAAAATCTAATATAATGTAATACCGCCATCTATTGCAGAATACATACCGACTTAAAATCGTTTCAAGGTTTTTAATCCGTACTATTGGAACAAAGAACCGGATTGTCTTACATGAAATTAATTTGTGACATCGATTTAGGTACACGGTGTTAGGAAATTATTGGTACAAAAGGAAAACTGGTGAATCTAATCACACAAAGAACCAAAAAAACTATTTTTCTTCAATAGCATGGTTTTTTTTAAATTAAAAAATAACTAATGATCTTTTTTTTCGGCAAATCTGTTTAAAAAACAAAAACGATTGGAACAGGGTCTACGCTATTACTTAAAAATACAATACACAGCTGATGGTACTCACGAAGTGACCAAATACTTTGAATTAGTTCTGATTACTTCAAAACGAAAGCAAAAAACGAAAATAGGTATACCACAAACCAATTTTGAATGGGATGTAGATTTATTAGTTTCCCGCTTGTAGCATGAGTTTCTGGACACCGTGTACATGGTCTTTCTCATTATGTTAATTCTTTATATCCTAAGTAATAAAAAATAAAAAAAACTAGTTATATTATTTTAAATCAATAATATGATTGTAAATCACAAAAAAATCATCTAGTGCTTAATTTACAAATCGGCTATAAGTGCACAGAAAAGTATTTGTGGGAATTGTTTATCGAAGACCAATTTACTTTCAAAAATTTTAGTCATGGAATTCTTTTGACTAAATAAGATATGATAATTACGATAATAATCAAATATTACGTATAATGTGTTCAGATATACCCCGTGTTCAAATATTACTTTGAAGGCATACTTAGCATTTAGTAGTCTATGGTAAACGGAAATACATTCTCTTTGATTCGTTCTGGATTCTAGAGTTACGGCGTACTTGTTTGTTCCGCCATTGCTGTGTTGGCCGTGTGTCCGTTCAGTTCGTTAAAGTTGTTTCTTTCAGTCGTGTTAAAATGGTGGATAAAATTGATATGAGCTTAGATGATATTATCAAGTCGTCTAAATCACTTCGTGTTAGTGGTGGAAGTGGAGGCGGCAGGCGCCCCCAGAGTGGTGGCAGAAGAGAAGGAGGGACGCCTCGTCGTGGCGGGGCACAAGGAGGACCTAGAAATACTCGCCCCAGTGGTGGAGCTGGAGGTGGCGTTCAAAGAAGTCGTAATCGCGGTGGAATTGCGAAACCGCAACAAAAATATACGAGGGTAACTACTTGATTAATGTTTTCTTTCATATGGACTAAAACGACGCACGTTTGGTCTCATGAACCTGAGCGTTCTTGTCGCCGGGTGTGGGATGGCGAAAGACGTGACTCATTGCGAGGAAGCATAGTTTGTTTTTCCGAGAGTTGCCCCCTTTAATTACAGACAGTGCTATAAACTGCCACGCAGATGTATTCCCAAACATAAATAACGTCAAAATGACTGATGTGTTGGGGGGCCTAGCGACCACTGTCTTCACGAAATGGCGTGAATTAGCTCTAATGATAACCGTCAACATTTTACTCCAACACCGAAGCCTTTCTAAATGAATTAGCTTGTTGAGTAATTCTCGTAGTTGTTTATGATGCATTTACCTCCTCAATACATATTGTCTGCGATCAATCAATTTGATTTGCATCTTAACAGTCTTGCAAGATTGTTCCTCCTTTGCAAATTGGAGTGTTAAAATTTTCTTTCCATTCTCCCTGCCCTGAGTGTGAACCCTCGAATATAACACATCGAACCTAGATTCATATGGCATCAATATCAACAGTCATAAGCCAAAAATACACAATACCCACGAATGAATCTGAATTATTACACTAAGAAGGAACCACCTTAGAATCTTTCTACAATCGTCATAACCTAGATGTGGTTAGAAGACTGGAATTCGTTAATCTAAGATGAAAAGCCATGTTGCTGCGAGCAGAGTTTCAAGAATTGTAAGGATTTCCCTAATATTCCTGATGGATTTGGATAAAGATGCAACCTTCCTTGTTTACAAGAGTTGAGTTTTGGATGATATGCTGGACTTCAAAATGGCCGGCTTATTTGTGGAGCCCAGTTTTAATTGCAACCAGAAAGCATCCTCGAAAGACAAACTTCATAGGGATATCTGATCCAAATAGCATAAAGAAGTAATAATAGCTAACAAGTGGCTTAAAAAATATAAAAGTGCATAAACATTCTAGTGAAAGACTTTTTAGTTGCAACGGACTTTAGTTATCCAAATGTATGTTGTAATGTGATGATTTAATAAATGTTTTAAAAGTGTCTATTATATATAAAGATGTATGCAATTTTATGTATCCCTGAATTATCTGATGAAAAATATTTAAAAAAAGTCCGTGTACATGCCTCAAACGTGTCAATTATAGCAGCGATAATGTCTACCGAACACAAAACACTACCAAAACAACACTTTTTATAGGGTACATGAGTAATGCCGACATTATTATAGCTTGCTTCCAACACATTTAAAACTTTCTGTTCCCTAGAAGATTTCTCCTACAGTTAATACTCACACCGGCTAGATCTTTTCATTTATGTATTGTAAACCTTTTGTTGATAAACAGACACCCAATAAGTTTTTGTACTAGTTTTACAAAATTTATCACAATAGTCTAAAAATACATGATTTTACCTACACAATTTACTTAAATGTTGCTCTACGAAAAGGAGTGCAGTCCCGATATTAATACGAAAGTTATAATTTAAAATCCATACATATAATTTTTCTAAGATAATCTAATGTACAATGTCAATATTCACAAACATTTGAATTCTATTGAGGGTATATGCAATGGGTAGGGGGTAGAAAATAGCTAGCAGAATGACATAACGCCGTGCACACAAGTCTGAGTCCGCCCGAGTCAAGTGCGTGCTGGAAGGCATTCCGAAGGAGAGGAAGGTCCGGACGTCTGTTTGGGCGGCGGGACAATGGCCTCTATGAGAACACACGTTTCAGGGTGACGTGAACGGAACATGGAAGCACGACATGTTTGGACAGTTTGGGGGTACCAAGGCCCCCTTGCTGGCCCAGCGCCAGGCCGGCGCTGGTTCCACCAAGCTGCTGGTATCCAATCTGGACTTTGGTGTCTCCGAGTCTGATGTCCAGGAGCTGTTCGCCGAGTTTGGAATGCTCAAGAGTGCCTCCATGCATTACGACAGATCTGGAAGATCATTAGGTCAGTATTTATTCTTGATTATTTCTTTCTCAAAAACCAATTATATAAACTTATTAAATACCAATTTGCAATAACCTCTTCACTCCCTCTACACAAGTGACGCCGTTAACGATACCATGATTATTGTTAAACCATTGGCAACGTGCCAAGGATATTTAACAATTAAAGCCGTTAAATTCATGGTCACACAATTTAATACCCTTTTTAAAAAAAATTATTTTAACATTTTATGGCTCATGTAAACAAATTTCTTCAAATTCAGTAAAAAATAAGACATATGTTGTCAATATTGATGTAGATTAACCCAATTCATAAATTACTAATTTTACCTTGAACTGCTCTTTTATTTCATCATATTTTTTTATGTTGAATCTATTTGCTGTCACATTATTGATACTACTTTAAAACCAGATACAAATGGAAAACCTTTTATTTAATCTTTATTTGGTTCTTATCAATTAAACTGAACTGATAACTGTTGAGTAGCTTGTTTTTTGAGGGGAAAAAACTTTTTATTTTTATACAATTTTGAACTTTATGACTGATCTGATAAGGATTTGTTCAGCCATTTTTTTCCTTAAAACATCCATAATTATTTATATGTTGTACTGCACAGCATAAACAATGATTATAATTTAAAATTTAAACGTTTCAGGAACCGCTGATGTTGTATTTGAACGTAAAGCCGATGCCTTGAAGGCGATGAAGCAATACAATGGTGTGCCCCTTGACGGCCGCGCCATGAACATCCAGCTGGCCACCTCCGACATCGGCGCACTAGGCGGGGGTATTGGGGGCGGCCGGCTCGGAGGCGGAGCACCCCCCAGACAACAGCAAGATAGACCCCCGCGATCACCACGACAGAGGCCGCAGTCTAGAAGTAAGTGTTTTTTCAGAAACTCTATTGCTTTATTCAAATATCAAATTCCTTGTTCATTTAAAGCGGCGATACGCAACCTTCTTTACTGCACGGCCAATTCATAAATTTTCGTTTTAATTTCTCTACGTATTTATGATGGTGACAAATTTAGAGAGCTCATCACATATCTTCAAATTAGATCTCGTAGTTGGATTATTCAGGGTGTCCACATACCAGGGGTTATTAGGGTAATATTGGGAATTATTATTTGACGCGGGTTTGTCCCATTTGCTATATATGTATTTCCCTTCAGTCAAAGATAATTAGTATTTTTTTTGCGATTTCTAAAGACCCAGATGATGTAGATTGAAAAGTACTAATTTGCAACAATTTTCCTGGGTGAGAAGTAAAATGCAATTTTAAAATCAAACACAATAATGAAAGGTATACAGTCCCAGGATGAAAAACAATTGCTATCTTTTAAAAATTACAATATTGGAAAGTAAATAACTAATTAATTGTTTCAATTTTTTCTAGCTAACAGTCGCACAGCCGCTGGAGGCGGAGGTGGGCGAGGGGGTGGCGGGGCCCGCGGAGGGAGAGGGGGCCGCGGGGGGCGTCAGCCACGTCCCGCACCCCCCACCGCAGAGCAACTCGATGCAGAGCTTGACGCTTACGCCAAGGAGATCAAGTAGTCCATCCAACCAACATCGCCCCCCAATCTGAGGAGTTGTCATAAGCCACGGAGGAATCATTCATCGTGACTAGATCTCTTAGACTCGATAAAAAATCATTTTTGAGATGTAACTTGTTAATTACATTAACAAACATTCTAAAAGAGTTTGCTTTGTTTGTAATTTGAAATTGTAAATCTTGTAGTTTGATTTATGCGTCTGTTGCAGAGTAAGTTTTAGGACCACCGCAACATAATGTTAGATAGAAACAATTAAGCACATATTGGTCTAAATGCAATTATTTTATAAAGTTTAAGGAAACTGAAGTGTGTATACACCAACCAAACAAACAATTCCCTGCCAACCATCTGTGACTTATCTTTTAGGGTGCTTAGAGTAATTTTACTGTTCACTCGTCAGCTACAATGTGGCAGGTGCGCATTTTATACAAATGCTCCCTGGTCCAGTTCTGGATGGTTCCTCCTCGTGGTGATATAAGATTAGCGAATATGAATTAAATATAAGAAATAGACAGTTGAGAGCCCCGAGCGAGATGTGTGGTTGGGCTCGTATCTCAGAATGGAAGCATTCACTTAGCGTGTAATTACATACTTTGCCTTCAACCAGACCGTAGCAATGTTTAGCTTTAATGTCCAACTCACTCGACGAATGACTAGCTTTAAATTATATAACTCAATAACTCATTTTTGTTTGAAATTTGAAAAACATTTTGATGTACCATATTCATCTTCTGTGGTGAGTATCGCGCATTGAGTGTTTAGTTTTTTTTCTATTACAATGTATACATTTCTTTAGCCATGTGTTGAGATTTTTACTGTAACCTGATGTTTAGTTACTTATCATCCTCGTTGTTAGAAACTAGTATGTGAATAATTGATGTCCATTTATTTTCCAATTTCTATGAACTTATTCAAATCAAGTACTTAATAATGTTTTTTTGTCACTAATTTGTGAGTCGTGGAATTGCAAAACCTGCTCTAGAAATTTTGAATATCTGGAGATAGTTGCGAGAAACTTTGGGAACATTTAATAAAAAAGGAATTAACATTTTATGCCAATTATCAAATAACAATTCCTTGTTTCTTGATTATTTGTAACAAATATTAATATTATGTTAACTTTCAATAGTTTTATGGGAAAGTATCAAACGCCACGGCTCATTTGTCTATGGAGTATCCATTTGTTCATACATACCATACAAGGTTCTCTGAAACTAAAATGTATCTTAGTTTGAGATAGAGTTTATACACACCCGAAGATTATGTTGTGTTAATACTATTGCTATTTATGCAAATTAGTCAAGTCTGTTTTAAAAATAATTTATAATTGGTGATTTTCAAAAAAAAAGTTGGTATAATTTTATTGATTTGATAATTTTGATGTAATATTTGGTTTTCGCAATGAGTTGGACTGGACGCATTTAGTTACATCCAATTATATACCTTGAATGTTATTCTTGATTGATTAATATTTAAAAAGTTAAAATACAAAAACGGTAGGAATTAATATTGTTTGACAATAACAGTGTTACCAGAGATGTGTTAGGACTGGAGATTCAAAGGATTTTTGTATGATTTAGCTGAGAAAAGCACGAGAAAGGAAAAAAAGTTTTTGTTGGAATAGATAACACTCAAAATGCTAGAAGTATCTGACATTTTACTTCAAACTATTTTACTTTAGAATAATTTTTTACATTGAATTTTTCTCTGTAATAAGAATGTAAGAATCCGAAACTACTGTTTCCTTAATTTTTTGCATTTTGTGTGGATTCCGTGTTCTTATAATATTTATGTCATTTGTTTAAAAAGTTTTGACAAATAAATTAAATTTGTATATAATTGACTGATGTTTTTTAATAAAATAATTTTGATAAGATATCCCGAATTTCTGATGGAAATTTTCATTTTATCCCATCCCGGAACGGAGATGCCTTTAGTAATTGTTATATACAATAAATATAGGTTTTTTATGCTCCGCAATCTTTCATTAACCTTGTAATAATTTCTATTCACAGAAGACAAAAGAAGTGAACGAAATATAGAAGGTCTTTTGATAATTCATTCGAAATACCCCAAATTACGTTTAAAATAGAGTGAGCTTATATTGTAATATGGAACTCTAGTCCATTTTTTTTTTTAATCAATAATGTTCAAACGTGAATACCGGTATATGTATTTAGTTTTTTTTCTAAAGTTGGTTTTTATAGTTTAAATAATTTTCAAAGTTTTAATTCTTCAAAGCCTGCTGAAACGCTGCAAATCTACGGCCGGTCGGTTTCGATAAGTTTTGAGGTTAGAAAGTCAAATTTCAAAACAAGGATGAGCCTAACCATACATAATTGTATATTCTTTCATCATAAACCATAACTAAATATAAGAAATAAAATTATGTACCTTTTTAGAAGGTTTAACTCAAAGAATAGTAATAGTATTGACCAATAAACATCATAATATCTGTATTGATAATTGGTTTGATCATGAATACTGTAATTTCTTTCTTGAATAATATTTGTTTTAATTGAGCAACAATTATAGAGCTTAAAGTCACCTGAATTTAGTTTTAATTTCTCCGAAACTGAAAAAAAAAAATTTAAAATACAAAACAAAATGGTCCCATACTAAACCAAAAACAGAATGCGCATGTGACATCAGATGTTCCAAATGCAATGGTACCAACATAATTAGGTGTTTAGATGAGTGATTTATTATTCACTTTTAAATAAGGATTTATAAATCCTATGTATTATATATAATAAAAGTTATATATTCAGAATCGGCATTTGCTGATCTATATGAATATATATATTTTAAAGCCACTATTTATTCACTAGAGTTCCTTATTACGTATTTAAACTTTGCTGCATTCGATTTAAATGAAGTAATAGGTTCACCTGGTTGCATTTTATTATCCATGTGCTTTTGGCCTGTGGGTTATTTGCAGGTATAATTATATTTCTGTTAGGTACCACCCACATTATTAATGGGTTTTTGCTATTCAGAAAACCATTGATTGAATTTTACAGAAGGATGGGTGTATGCAGGTGTTCTCAGGTATAAATCCTTAGATCACGCAATACACTGTCTGACAGATGTTGTTGGGTTTTGTAGTTGATGCAGCAAATAGATTGGCCCTCTGCACTGGGCGGGTTATAATGTTCCCTTTGAATATCAATATATAAATATTGTCGAAGGAAAGCAATACTGCTGTAACCACCACTACCCATGAGAACGCTTTGTATACACCATTCCAATGGGTTTTTTTTCTGCATCAATGTATCTGGGTCCCGTAACTACAATGAAAAATAAGACTTTTACGACGTTGGAAAAGCTCTTTGTTTTGTCATTATTACGTTTTATTAATTGATATGTAAGCCTCAAAATCCTACATTTTTTTACATGGCTTTGGCTGTTACAGCAATATTTTCCTGCAACGATATGTAGTCTGACATTTTATAGTAGACAAAAAATAGGGTGCTGTGATCTTTTAAAACTTTTTAAATGACAACACTAAGATGGTTCAGAGAAAGGTTATTTTACATTTAAAAAAGCACGGTGCAAGTGCACGTTTTTTGCTTTCACTAAACGGTATCCAGAAATTAGTGGTACTTCCTGAAAGGCGATGATTCTACATCACAAGACAATTTTATGTATAACTTTTTTATTATTTAATGCTTTGCAAAGAAGACAATTACACGGAAAGGAAGATTTTTGTATTTCTGAAATGTATCTATCGAAATAACCATGATAGATGTTACACGAATAAATAAAAACAAAATCAAATTCACAGGTCAAATACAAACAAAAAAAAATGTTGAAAAATAAATTATGATGTTTTGCATTGTTTCTTTAAAACGAACTGAAAAAAATTGGGTGTGATGAACAAAATTTCAAAGACAGCTTATGCCATAGTTATGATAAATATAGTTTCACTTTATTGTATTTTATTGCCAACCTATATATAATTTAAGAAATTCTAATAGATAATTCATCTAAGTTTCATATTAAATTTATTAGATATTTTTGTGACGACCTGAAATATTTTTTAATCAACTCATCTAATTTCGGAAAACCCTTTTCCAAGAGCCTTTATGTAGCCAGGAGATCATTAATTTTTTATCTCCTCTCATGCGGTGATATTATTTTTAACAAGATTTAAGAAATTACTACTACCACTATAAGAAATTACTATCATTCACAAAGGTAAAGAGCTGGCCATCTACATTGAAATCACACAAAGATTGTCTATATCTTACTCGTTTGCTATGGTCACTATCCGTGACAGCTCCATTTTAACATTCTTTTCATGCATACTCTTTCCTGCGTGGGAAAGTGTGTGTGTGTGTGTACGTATGGTGGGTGAGACGTACAATCTGGAAGTGTCGCTGCTGCCATGTTATGTGCGGGGTACAAAATACAGGTGACCGATTTCATGGGTTTGGTAGGCCAGTCATCGATTTTGTTCAGGACGAATTCTAAAAAAAAAATACTGTCCATGAAATTCTTCCTGGACCAAAAAAAAACATCCTACATACACCAACATAGCTAATGAGACCAGTTCAATTTATGCCATCTTCATGGATATCATATCTTAAATTCAACATTTGTCAATATTATTATCCATTTTTTATATTCCATATTATTGGCAGCTATAAGGTTAAGCGGTTGCCCCGGATAGGCAGATGTCCTGGGTTCGAGTCCTAGATGCGACTGAAATCTTTTTATTTTCTGTCGTTTTTTCCGTTTTCATGTTTCATTTGGGTTATGTTAATATTTTTTTCTACAATGATTAAATATTAAATGAGGTTTTTAAATCTTAATAAAAATAATTAATAATTAATAATTAAAAAAATTAATATATTTAAAACTACAGTCAAAACATGGCTGAGTGAACTGAGCGATAACCAACTTGCAAACATTATAAAGACAATGTTAGACAACTAGATATTGAGAACAAACAAAAAAGTGCAGGCCTCAGAAGAGGAATCCCCAGTGAGGAGGACTGTGAACACTGACTTTATCCTTATATTATTTGCATTAAACTAATATATACCTACTCTTTATATAATATGCCTTATACTTGTGATGTTTTGTATTTATTACTGAAGTCATATTCATGTTCAATGTTTAAATAGATATGAATAAAACAAAAAAATAGAAGGCGCCTTTGACAATGTATCCCAAACCTGAAAATAAAAGTTTAATTTCTTGGCCTACCCCTCATATTTGTCCAATCTATTATTAACCTATTTCTTGATAGAAAAATCTTTATTGAGATACCAGATATTATTCCTCAAAGTAGACCTATTTGGAAGGATCTAGAAGTGGATACTTTAAATCACATGTTTTTTCGTTATCCCCTTCTAAATAAATAACATCTCTTGTATAAAGTCCTTTCTAAAATTGGATCTCTTCCGTTCAAAATCTCATCCCTTCTGAGTGTGAACTCTACTCCAAACTTCCATATAATTTTTAAATTTGAGAATTTAAATAACATGAATAGATAAATTTATTATTTTTATAAACAATAATTATTAATCTAAAACACTCATCCAAATTGAAAAAAACCTTCCGAGCAAAGATAAATGTCGCCGGCAGGACTCGAACCCGCACCCTTCTAATGTCCGGTCAGATGCTCTACCGTTGAGCTACGTCGGCTTATCGCAAACCCGCCAAGTTAATCAATATATACTAGTGTTCAATTCAATAATTACTGTTTTTATTATATTTTCACCTGTGAAAACCAACTTATATAGATAAAAAATAATATAAAAAATATAATAAAAACAGTAATTATTGAATGGATGTCTAGTATTATTGATGAAACTTGCGGGTTTTGATAAGCCGACGTAGCTCAACGGTAGAGCATCTAACCGGACATTAGAAGGGTGCGGGTTCGAGTCCTGCCGGCGACATTTATCTTTGCTCGGAAGGTTTTTCAATTTGGATGAGTGTTTTAGATTAATAATTATTGTTTATAAAAATAATAATTGTTACCCTTTGCGCTATGCACATAAATCTTGTCTTAAGTTTTTAAGAACTTTAGTTTATCAATTAATAGATAAATTTATCTTTCCTCTCTCCATAATTTGAAATAATGGCCAAGAACAAACCATGAAGGGTGAAAGATAGAAAATTAAAAAAAAAAAATGTTCGCGGACTTCGAGCAAAATTACAGGAATTAATTATATCTGCTCCAACTCTCCTATGATTTTTAGTGATTACAGTTTATATAGAATGGATCGAAACAAACATACCAGTAATAAATGTAAAGGTGGTGGAACTCTTATATGTGTGAGAAGAAAGTACAATGAATAGCAAATAAAGACAAGATATCAAACATGGAACAACTGTTTTTTAAAGTAAAAGTTTTAGATGGAACCATTATAGTTGGTTGTTCTACATACCTCCTGGTTAAATTTCTGTAATATATAGAAATCGTTGTGAGAACGACGAAGAAATCTCAATAAAGCACCAGAATGAAAAAATAATATTCATTGGTGACTACAACATTCCTGACCTCCGGTGTTCATCTAGAAAGCGTCGCTCATGCCAGTGCTAGTTAATCTGAATGTGTGATGGTGGATATAGTTATGTTCTTAGGCCTAACCCAGTACATCAATGCGTTGAATGCAAACAACCATACCCTTGATTTAGTTTTTTCTAATATCCCTTCAGTTAAGTTAGAGCAGTGTGTTTACTTCCGATAAACCGGCATCATCCTCCCTTACCAATAATGGTCCGAGTAACATTTGAAATTTTTCGAAAAATATTGACCAGTAGACGAAATCTTGCAAAAGCTAACTGTGCTGACATTACCAACTTTTTAACAACTGGTCTTTCTTGGAAAAGGGCAAGGTTAACGAAGTTTTTTTCCTTTATGTAGTGATAAATAAGGCAATAGATTTGTATGTTCCTATTTACGAACCAAAGACCAGTTAGTACAAATAACATATAAAGGCTTAGATTACTCTGTGTTTCAAAAATTATGGTCTGATTGTCCACTAATTGTTATAATGAATGTACTTTTTTTTAAATAGGGAAAAACATTTCCGGGTTACGAATAACCTGACAGTATTAAAAAATCTCACACTACCATCACAGTAAGCGGAAGATGTTGCTTGTGTAGTGATGGAGGACTTGAAGGAATTGAACGCATGACGCCTGGGTGAGACCCAGACGCGATGCCAACTCAGCCACTGACTGGTCAAATATTCACAAAGTCGAAAAATCATTTTCTATGGATGCAAAATTTTTCTGGAAACACATGAGAATGGTGATTCTAATTCTGGGGAAAACAGCTTTTAATTATCACAATTATTTTCAAAGTGCATCGGTTTTATCGGTAATAAATCATTCTTAACACCGTCGAAATTAAAATTGGGTGGGAGTAAATAAAATCATGTAAGTAAAAGACTTTGCAATGTAGCTTAAACTAGGCTTTAGCCATGTTTGATGACCAGGTCTGAAGAGGGAGGTACTTCCCAACCTTTCTTATCTCCTTCCCTTCCACACTCCCTTCAGCCTCACAACTTACCGTAATTGGGGATGCCGTAGGCCATAGTTGATTAAATATTGAAACATACTCTCTAATATTTTTTAAATGCATTTATTGAATTTATTATATTATTTACAAGCATTTGTTCCACCAAAATTACATTTTGCTATATAATATATTATTATTTGATACTTATTTTTTTAAATAACATTTAATATATGCTTCGAACAGCAATGAGTATATTTTTTATATAAATATTTGAGAAAGCAGAAAATATAACACTTAGGAAATAACTTACAACAATTCAATGATAATTCACCTTTCATAAAATACAACTCATAATATATATTGGTTATACTTGCAACCAACAAATAAATTTTATAGTTACATAATATTATATATTTTAAATAAATAATTTTATAGAATATTCTAGTAGTTAAATAAACTGATCGATGCAATTCCTTACATTTAAGATTTTTTTTTGGTTAACAAATCGGGAATTGATATCTCCCATAAACATTTCTTATTGGACATTTATGGCTTTGTACAATTATTTAACATTTTCTTTTTCAATTATAAGAAAGCATTAAATATAGTTATTATCATTATAAGTTTGTCTAAAAAATATGAATAGCTATTACCCTACTTAAAATATGTTTGGAATATTTGAAGATCAACATTTAGGAGAGTTGAATTATAATATTTCGATTTAAATTAAGCAAAGCTATAATATCGAAGTCCACAAACTCTGGGCTCTGGAATTCGGGCCTTCGATAATAAAAACAAAAATTAATATTTCTCACTGAAATATTATCGTCTTGACGGTGACAGCTAAAGCTTTAGTATTTTTAAAATAATTTAGTAACAAACAACGTAAAACGCAGAGCGGAATAATTTAAACATAACATTGAGCAAAAGTATTTCATAAATACATCATCTAAAGAGAATTATTAACAGCCTAATGTCGTCAGACATCAATATTTATTAAATATATAAGTTTATCGATAATTTGCTAAATTTTGAGGTAAATACCCGTGGTAATCATTATTTCGTACAGTTAAACATTAATAGGTATGTTTCAGTTTAAATATACTTACAGACAAGTAATAATATTATTTTTATCATCTCAGAAATATGTAGGATATTTGAAGTGGGATTTCTAAGATGAATAACTACTAGTTTTAAAAAGATTACAACTATTCGTTGTCATAGAATATCTATTGCAAACAGTAATATTTTTAAACACTTCAATCTTAACATAGTTTTAAATCCTTAACATAGATATTTCTTACAAATTATTACATGATATTTATATTAAAAGTAACAGGTTAGTGTCTTTATACTCTCAAGTCCCTAGAAAACATTAAAAAATTATTGTTTTTCTAAATGAAATAGGTATTTACAGATATGTTTATTACTTTACAATTTTACATTAGCCGCATATAAAATATCGGCCACAATCTTTTGATACATTAATGAACATTGAATTATATAACACTTCACGACCAACTACGAGTACCTACATATAGGAATACAATTATTATGTTACATAAAACGATAGTATTTTAAAAGGAATTGTTGTATCTATAGCTAACAAAATATTTCATAGTATTAATATTTAAATAATGTTTTTCGTCAGTATTCAAATCACAAAGTTGTCTTCGTTTGAAAATTTCAAACTAGTTTCACAATGCTAATTAGTTTTAATATTTCTTTGGCCTCCTCCTTCGATGCCTCCCGAACAGTATCCTCGCGAAAGCTTGCCGGAAATCTGGACTGAAAATTGTATAAATAACTGGATTGAGAGTAGAATTGAAATATCCAAGCCACAGGAAGAAGCTTGCCATGTAGTCGTTGATGACGCAGTCTTGGCAGATTGGCATGACGAGAGCCATGATAAAGAAGGGAAGCCAGCACACCACAAAAGCTCCCGTGATGATCGCGAGCGTCTTGGCCGCTTTCCTCTCCCTTTTGGCTTCGAGGCTTTCCTTTTTCTCGCGGGCCGTGTGGACAATAGGTTGCTCCACGGGGAGGCTGCGCTCAGCCACGGCGGAAGTGCTGCTGCCTTGGTTCTTGTGTATTATCTCTATCCGGCTTATATCACTCATGTGGCTCTGGTGACTATTGGAACCGTTGTTGGTGGTGGTGGCTGTAGAAGACTTCTCCGGCGACACGTTCGTGGAACCCACAACATGGACAACGTTGCTGGTCAAGTTGGTTGTGGCTACCTTCTCCGAAATGGTGAACGCCGTAGTTTTCTGTTCGTGCTTCGCTTGCAGGTCATGGAGATCGTCCACCGTGTCTACTGTAGTGGTGGACTGGCCCTCCGTCAAGAGTAGAGAAGCCGCTAAAGTTTCCGCAGTCTTTGCCGATCTGCTCTTCTTCCCGTATTTCTTGAGGTTGAGAAACTTTTTCTTCACCGTGGAGTGCTTATCACAGTTTGGCGCTTCCGCATCAGGTTTGGTGGTTGTCTTCTTTGTCTTGGCCGTTCGCCGGATTCGTTTTCTCGCGGTTTGGAATATCTTCCAGTACAGGACGAGGATGACGAGCAGTGGGACATAGAAGGTGGAGCAGGTGGCGAATATCTGGTAGGAGACGTCCTGGCTAACGAGGCATCGCTGTTGCAGCGTGATGCGGTCCAGATAGTCGGGGTCCTTCCAGCCGAACTGCGGCGCCAGGGAGACGATGAGCGCCACGCTCCACACCAACACGATCATGGTGAATATCCGTCGCTCGTTCCGCGTGTGGATGTAGTCCACGTTAGTCACGGCCCAGTATCTGAAACAGACCATTGAATCATGTTCATTATTTATATTCCATTTAACCCCAAGTTCCATCAAAAGTAGTCCTGCAAATAAAAACTGAAAATTTTAAATATAAGGCTCATCGCACGTATCTAATAATTTATGTGGGTTTTCATATAATATTGGTGAGACGACTTCTATTCCAGCAATATCAAATTTTAAAACAATGCACACTTGATGATTGCTAACGTTTTGCCACGCGCAGTTGCATATTGCTGACGCGAGGTGTCCGCGTGGTGCATTTGATTATTGATGTTGCACCGAGATTTTATCCCCCCTTTTCGAAAAATAGAAGGTAAAGGTATAAATTCTTAGATTTGACCGCAACTAAAACTTCAACGCCTTAAAGCTGCGCAGTTCACGGTCAGTAATTTGGCGCAGGGTGATAATAAATCGGTGGTTTGGCTTATCAGGGTCCGGCCCCGTCGCGGTTAAAATCCCGGTCCGGCAGTGCGATGCACAATGCAAATAAAACGGGACTGATAAGGAAGCGGCACCTCGTTTGAGTCCCCGGCACTAAATTGGCGATTTACGTCCATTCTCGGCGTTAAATAAACAATGATAAATCGTGATAACGGAACGATTTACGGTCGTTTGTGCAGCGGAAAACGGCGCGACCGGGAAATGACATTCACCCAGTCAAACAGCACGGTGATTGCAATTTTAAAACCAGAACTTTTAGGTTTCGTGGTGTTTTAAATGACATCGTCTATCTCTATTTTGCTCATAAGAGCTTTATTGGGGCAAAGACAGCATATAATATACTCATACAGGTAGTCTTTCAATCACACCAATTCTGAAAGATATTATTTTCTTTTTTAAAATCCATAATATGACTTTCCCCCTTCAAGGGTGTTCTTGGCAATTGTTACAATAGTTAGAGAAGGGAAGGCGAAATTATTCTTTAATATTACTTAAATAAGCATATACACATTTTTCTTTAACTTTACTTAATATCTATCTTCTTCTTCTATCTTCTATTATATAAAGAAGAATGTCCAGGGCGGGCTATCTGTGTTTTGTTTTGTGTACAAATCTACAGTTTTATTCCAAGCTTGATGAAAATTTATACATTTGACCTTCAATACAAGAGGAAAGTCACTGTCTACACGAGATTTTAAACAACCATCCCAATCTCCCCTTTTCCCCCTCAAGCAGATCGTTGGTACTTTTTGATGAAATTTTGAACATTAAACGATTAAAATAAGAGGAAAACTGCCGGGTAGGGATAGGGATAGGGGTAGGGTGGGGGTGGGGATTGAGATCAGGGTTGGGGTATGGGTAGAGGTAGTGGTAGGGGGAAGGGTAGGGTTAGGGGTAGGGGTAGGGATCAAAACATTACTCCAAACCATTCATGGCCCCGGGAAATTCGGGGTACTTCAGCTAGTAGTAAATAATATTTACAATGGTTACATGTGTTCGAATATAAACAGAAATATTTTTTTTAAATGTAGCTTAAGTCACAATCTAAAATTAGAGATTAAAAGTTTACAAAATTACGTTTCACATAATTCGTTACTTCTTTTTTAAATATAAACACATTTTCATCTTCTTTTATATTAGTTGGTATTTCTTGGAAGATCGTCACCGCTCTCTATACAGGATGATTTTGATTTCTCTCGAAAAGGTTTTATTTTTTAATGTTATCTTCTTATAGAGTGTTACGTAACGGAATTAAATACTAAATGCATTCCAGACGCTCGGATACTAGCGGATTATTTATGGCACCGGTTCCGGTTACGCCAGGGGGCCACTTCCTCCCGGCACCGGGCCGCCGCTCCAGCAGAACAAGACCGGCGTTGGAACCATCAGGTTGTGTCTTTAAACGGCAGAGCTACTTGCCGTTGGCAATGGCCGCCTGCGCGTGGCTTAGGCGTCATCACGCTTACCTTACATTTGGATTGTAAACTCCTTGTCCTTGTGAGACACCACTGATCATAGCAATCTAGCTAGTAATGTCTATTAACAGTGTTAAACTCCAGGCGACCTATTAACTGCTAACCGCGTGAGTTGGTGTGTTCCCGGCATTACGCATCTACGATGAGAGGACGTGAGCCTCGACGCCATGGATCATGTAAGCTGTATCTAACCCCTATTAACTGTGCTGATATAATTATTTGCCTCCCGTAAATGCCCGATTTAATTCCCGAGAGAGAGAGATTCAGTATACAGACAGGATGTGTGTTTTTAGGTTAAATCAATCGTATGTTTTGATGTAAATGTAATGTGTACCCTTTCGCAATAAACCCTGTACTGAGAACTGGACTCTTTCATTTTAATGGTATGGGCGCCCCTTGTTTCCTTGGTTAGATATGAGGCGGAAGCCGATCTACGATCCAGAGAGACGGAGTCACTACTCTACCCTACAGAGCTAATCGAGGAGAGCTGAGAGTCAGCCGTCTCAACGGTTGGCCTCCCGGTAACCATAACATTCCTTTTTCTTATGTCATATCCCCCGTGAGGCCTTTGCACTGGCGCCCCACGTGAATGGTAGGGGGCCCCTTGCACTGGCGCCAACTTGGGGAGGCCACCTTACACTGGCGCCCCCGTCAGGCGTTACAAGAGTATTTAAAAAAATATATATATTCTGAACTTTCTTGGCCATTAAACAGTTTGAAAAGAAAAACTATTTAATTTAAGTGTACAACATGTTTAAATGGCAATATGTTTAGATTCCCTGACATTTTAAACACTTTATTTATTTTATTATAGAAACAAAACAGCACTTACATTTTTTTACAGCGAAAAACAATTTCCAGAAAATGAATTTATATAGTAGGTACTTATGATATGTTTCCTTGTAATTTCTGATTCATAAGTGTATTTTCCGGGTGAGTTGTATAGTGTATAAGTGTGTGTATGTGTGGACGTGTTTGTAGGTGTGAGAAGTGGTGATCTACATATTATAAAAGTGATGTATGCGCATTGAGCAGTTTAGATAATTGTCAAGATGTCAAAATATAAATGTTTGATTTGTTTAGGTTAATATTATTGAATGAATGAAGGGCACGGTTAATTGGTGAATTTGCAGCTCCGTTTTTTTTGTAACTTTACTTGTGGAATAGTGCTGTATGGCGGGTACGTCTCAAAGGTATGTTGAAATTAATTAGGAAAATTAATTGTTGCAAAGATTAAAAGGAACATTGAAAGTTACAGTTAAATTTGTAGGTGAGATATTTTATAAATTTCTTTTGAATGGATTCTATACTATAAATATTGAGGATTCCAATTGGTGAGGCATATGGCCAGTGGACTTCGTAGTAGTGAAAAATATAACATTTTGATTGTTTGCGATTTCCTGAACATTTTGCTTACGCGTAAAACAAAACCAAGCATTTTGTATGAACGATTGAATCTATGTGCTTATTAAATATAAGGTTGCTATCTAGGAAAAATCCAAAATCTTTACATTCTGTTTTAGAGATGACAAGTTCATTGTGGAGTGAATAAGAAAACTAAATGATATGTTTGTTTCATTGTCATATTGTGACATTTAGAAACGTTGATATTTAAACATTTAACTTTGAAATATTTGCAAAACCTATCCAAGTCATTTTGTAACGCTTCAGTCAGAAAGAGAACGAAAAACTTTGAATATGTTCATGTCGTCAGCGTACAGTTCATATCCGGAATTTTGAAATATATAATTAGATAATTTTAATTATTTTTTTCCTCTTAAAAATATTCTCATGGCTTTGCTTTGCAAAACTGTCAGTCTTCGAAAATCATCCTCTCTTGACAATTACAAAATACTGCTACAGTAATTACTATCAGGAATAATGATGGCATTATATATAGTTTTACAGGATTCTGCAGTGATATATCTTCTTATCCTCCCGACAACTGAAACTTTTTTGGCGATTTTACTTATAACATAATATTGTATTTAGAAATGAAGTCAGTCTAGAATCTTAAATAACATCCAAATATTTCATCACGGATACTTCCTTCAAAATTTCTCTATCTATCACTATCAAAGCAGTGTCCCCTATTCTTTTATTTCCGATGTTTAGATTTAACTTTAATTTATTCGTTTTAAGCCAAAGAACCATATTATCGAGGTCATAGTTTAGTTGGTTCGTAGTAAACATATAATTATCCTACATCACATATCATAATTTTCATAATTTACGTATATTCAAAACAGTTTCGAAAAATAAAGTCGAGTTCACACTTCGAAAAGATGGGAGGAACATTAAATGGCGGGATGCAATTCTTGACAGGCTTATAGAAAAGAGGATATTTGTTTAAAGAGGGAAATAAAAATAAATTGAAAATAGTTCCTACTCCTAGACAACAATGAGTACATCCCGGGGATTCAAATACGAAAATTTAAAAAAAAGGGTGGTATTTCTGATTTTCATTGAGACAAGGGTTTTTTTTTAAATACGGAAATTGATAGAACTCCACTATTGATAGGATTGTCCTTTATATCGACACATAGTAGGTTACTTTTGATTGGCTAAAATTGTGCCAATATTCAAATATTGTATCATTCTATTCTCGTATATTATTGACACTCCCTCGCCCCTCAACTCCTGATAATATTTTCGAAATTAGTAGCTTTGTGACATGATAGTATTAATTTAAAACAACACGCTCACCATTTTGAATCGTACTAGGTAGCGATTTCCTCTTTCAGTGACCCCGTTCGATAGTGTTGAGGTATTGTATAAGAAAACACTTCACATGTTGGAAGTTGCCGAATAACCGATTTAGGTATTCAACCTTTTTATTTAAAACCAGAGATGGTTGATATATGAAATGGGTTGTTACCCGTTCTTCCAAAAAAGTTGCTAGATATTTTCGTTTTTGATAAACATTCAAAATGGAACCGGTTCCAAAAATAACCGGTTCCTGGGAGAAATATTACCCACCGACTCCAGTTACGACAAAGGAACCGGTTCCAAGTAACGGAACAAAAATACCGAACAAATCTAGTTTAAATATTGCATATGTACGCATTATAAATATCTGGATTAAATCGGTAGTCGTATGGCAGAAGGTTCCAGCTGCAAATTTTTCGTTTTCAAGTTTTCTTCTAGAAAAGTTTCAAAATGCTCTTATGTCGAGTGTGACAAAAGGATACATCTGTCAGTCGCCTACAAACAAAGTTCGAAAATGATCATCTGCAATTAACTGAATTATGAATGCAGCAGAGAAACCAATTCTATTGAAAAAGATTCTCATTTAATCTTCTAAAAGGCAACGTGTGCCAGATGGTCACTTTTGCCATAGAAAATAATAAGGACTTTTACAAATAGCATTTTAGCTCTGAACTCTAATATGCACGTTATAAGTCACATTTAGTACGACTTAGAATTGAAACTACTATGCCGGATAGTTCCGATCTGTAAAGAAGTCCAATCTTCAATCTGGTGCAGTTCCAGAGTCGGTAAGTTGAGTTGTTATTGAAAATAGACATTAAAGATGCAGATAAATCGAATTCTATTGTTTCTGATTCATTCAAATCTTTTTTATCAATTATAATTGTTCTACCGACGATGAAAATTCTCAACCACAAAACCTTCATCAAAGCAGGGATGTAGATTGTGCCTCCACAATCATTAAGAGACAATAAAAAACTCAATGTCTTGGGACTGCCTTACGTCAACCGCGATGGTAAAAAATATCAAGCCAGAATCATTGAAAATAACACACAGTAGAAGTGCCTTCCAGGTAGATTTAAATAGAAGCCCGTGTGCATTTGACTTGCCACATTTTGGTTCTAGCGCCGAGAGAGTCAAAGAAAATACTGCAAATTAGTGCAAATACAGCGCATTTTCTCTCTGACAATGCCTGCATTGTACTCGTATGTTGCCATCGAAATGAAATGATGAAGTGAATTTTTTTTATTAGATTTATTTTATAAGGTCCGAATACAGGCTTTTGGACCACGAAACATGCCCACGTCATATTTCTTGTGTTATTTATTCCATGATAAATATATGTGTGTACTGTATATATAAATATATATGTTTTTAGAGAAGCAATAATTAGAAGGACGGTATGCCAGCTTGATTTTTAATGTTTTTAATGTTTTTTATTTCTTCAAACGATGTAAAATAACTATGTGGAGTCATATTGATTAAATTAGTAATAATTGCTTTGTTTAAAATCACTGTATTTAATATGTAAATATCTACATGTATCATGAGTAATGCTTCCCTCTTCGGGATAAACAATTTACCTACTAAAAATAATGAAGAATAGACAAATAATAAGAAAATAGAACAAATTAAAAACACAAACAAAAACATAAAATAAGTGATAAAAATAGGTAAGCAATCAATTAAAAATGTAAAAATAATTGAAAATAAAACATCAATATATAATATTAAAGAAAAAAAAGGTATTATATACATGTAGTCATTAATGTGAAAATAAATTTAAGAGACAACTATTTAAAAAAATATATTAGATTGTTTATAATATTTAATTGACTATTTTTTTCTGATTTATAAAATTTAAAATTTATCTAATTGTAAACCAGTTGTATTTGTACGCAAAATATTTTAACTTTTATATTGGTCAAAATAATGACTTGTTTCCAAAATATGGTTGGCAAATTCAGAATAATTATTATTACTTAAACACCTTAGGTGCTCCTTAACTCTAGAATTAAAATTTCCCAAGTCTTTCTTATATAAAAATAAGTACAATCCTTACAAATTGATTTTTAGATTATTATTTGAATGATATTTAATGCATTATTATTACTGCTTCTGAGAATGACACTAATGTCGACTATGATTTATATCTCCGGTATGTAATGCGTACGAATAACTTTACCCGAAGTGATAATTATTCTAGGTGAGGTATAGTCTAAAAAAGTATAAACAACACTAAAATTTTATGTTACAACGTTACCCACTAATTATTTAGATGAATTATTAATTCTTTCAGTATTCACCGGCCAACGGACGTAGGCGAGCGGCCAAAAACATAATTTATCAGAAAGTTTTCCTATTTTACATGGCCGCCTTTATTTTCGCCGGACCAATGTGGCAGTACGCCGTAATAATTACTACGAATGCATTGTCAGACAACAACTGTGCTTGGCTTTCGGTGCTGCTTTGTTTATCTTTTCAACGACCATTATTATACAAATATTAATCTCTAAATAGTAACAAAACCTGTGTAGTAAACTTTATTTTTTTTAAATTGAAATAGGATTTTTGTACTTCTATGTAACAATTTCTAGACATTTTGTTATGAAGAGTTTTATTCACAATGTACATTTGTTACTTAATTATCTACCGGTTATTTGTCACTATTTGATACGAATGTTCATACGAAACAGGTAACACATAAATAAAATTAAGTAACAAATGTACATAGTGAATAAAACTCTTTAAAACAAAAAAAGGTTTATTTAACATTCTGCTTACAACCCCCTGAAGGCAAAACACGTAATAATAATTAGGTACCCAGTAGAAAATTTTATAGAGAAAACCGTTTTTTTTTTAAATTAAAAAATAACAGCTATTTTTGCAACAACAAAAAAAATACGTGTTCAAAATGGAGTCCTACAAATTAAATTTGAAAACAATTAACCCAGCAGGTAGTAATAAAAGTTTTATGATGGTTCACCTCAAGTGCCATATGTAAAATAGCCAATCTTAAAATAAAAGTGACGTTAAACATAAATAACATTCAACTATTTTTTTTTTACATGAATACCGCACAAGAGTCCCAACTGCTCCCAACCGTCTGGAGCCAGTGAGACTATAGCATTCCCAATCGGGTTATACTGTGAGGCTGAAGGTATTGGGGAGGGGAAGGAGAAGGGGGAGAGGAAGGTGGGGAAATACCTGACTATTCAGATCTGATCACCAAACACGGCTAAAAACCATTTCAAGCAATTCTGAATGGCGGTCTTTCACCAGGTCGATAATGAGAGTATCTTCCACTCTCTAAAGTTAACTTACAACTAAAATAAATGAAAGGTTACCTGCATACTTCATACATATCCATAAATCGGATAGTCTTCTTTTCATATATCGAAACAGATAATACACTAGAAATACCTTCCAGGTAGATATGAATGTAACTGATATCGCCACTGACTTCGGACCTTTTGGTTTTAGTCCATTTAGCGAACGCTCTGTCTCTCTCACACTGCCTGACAATGTATATCGCCGTTAGATCTGATCGAAAGAAAAATTAACAATGATAATGGAAAGAATTTCGGTATTTGTAATTTAAGGAACGGCACTAAAAAATAGTGGAAAATCACTTCGTAGCGTGCTAACTCAAGCAAAATTACAAATGATATATCTGTAATTTCTAAATGGGTATTTAAGAAAATATGTAATGTTTCAAAATACGAAATCGTTAAATTATAATCTTATAAATTCTATTTATTACATAACAAAATTTCTGAAAATAGGTGCAACTTGAAAGCAAGCGATGGAAATTTCGAACGTTTTACCTATAATTCCAGAACGTATTTCACACGGAAAAAATTACAGTTTGAGAATTTTTGTCTTTTGAAACCTTACATTTTCCTATCTACTCAAGTGCGTAGGAAACACATTCAGGATTTTTTTTTGATCCTCCATAACTTATTTAGTTGCGGTTTTCTCCCAACTGTATCCTTCGCCCTTAGTATCTATCTATTATCTAACCAGGTCATGAAACATTAGTTATTTTGTTATTTGTACCTTTTTTATATTTGACTAGCTGAAGTACCCGGCGTTAGTTTTTGAGGTTATTATGCGTTACCCCTACTAAGAAATGTTCCTCTTATTTTTAACGTCAAGTGTGCAAAATTTCATGAAGATGTACCAAAATTCTACTTTAATGGATGGGAAAGGGGGATGGGGGGGTCAAATCTCAGCGCCCTTAAGGTTATTTTTCGCAAAACGGCGCTATACAAATGATCCAATTATTATTATTATTATTATTATTATTATACATATTTCTTATTTTGAAGGTCAAGTGTACAAATTTTCATCAAGCTCGGAATAAAACTGTAAATTTGTATACAAAACAAACACACACCGCCCGCCCGGGATATTCTTCTTTATATAAGAGATTATTTACACCCTTAGCTTATACTAAATGGAAGTGAGTCTGCTGCTCATGAATATTTCAGGTTATAGTTATAATTTGTACGTATATTTACAGCATGTATGTTATTTTCTAAACATAGTAGGTTATGTTAGTTGGTGCAAAGCGCACTTGAGGTGAACCTTCACAAAACTGCGCTATAGAAGTTAACTCTTATTATTATTTTTAGAATTTATTGATAAATCATTCACAGTATTTCTTGCGTTAGCAGACTACAGAGTGTGTATATTTGAATGCTGACCGTTAAGTTGTTAACGGTGACACTTTAAGACGAACGCATTCGCTTGGGGTTCTGCGATTTCAGAATTCAATTGGCAGTCGTGTGTCTCTTTCTATCATAAAAAGGCTCACAAAGTGTGAGTGCGACGCAAACAAAAAAGTAGGTAAAAAATTTGACCGATCAGTGGCTGAGTTGGCATCGCGTTTGGGTCTCACCCAGGCGTCGTGAGTTCAATTCCTCCGTTGGCTAAGTCCTCCATTACGACACAAGCATCATCTTCTGCTTACTGTGATGGTAGTAGGAGATTTTAAAATATCATCAGGTTATTCGTAACCAGGGAATATTTGTCTTTCTTTTTAAAAATTAAAAACTTGAATTTGTCGCTAACTAAATGTAAAATTTTGATCCAAATTAAACATTTTTCAGCAGTCATTAAAATTTAGAGACATTTTTTTCAAAAATAGTATCCATTTAGTCACAAATATTTGCCAAAGTTGCCCCCTAAAAATATGAATAAATTGTCATTTTTGTTGCTTATATTTTCTAAATTAAAACAAAAATCAATAAAATACTTCTAATCCTTACTAGATATTTACTATACCTTTTGATTAAAAAATATTTCATTAAATTTGGGTGAGTATTTGGCCTCTAATCCATAATTAAATTTTGTATGAAACAGGCCGCGCAGCCGTTCCTCTTAAGATCACGAAACACGTTCACTCTACCTTTGTTTTGTTCTTTTTTATTCTACGAAAAAAGATATAATTTATTTTAAATATTTTAACCCAAACGTTTTCTTGTTGTTGTGGAAACATTGTGTGATTTAATTTATTATGTTCCAACGAAAAAGTTTAATAAATATAGATATTTAAATCCACGATGACGATGGTTGAATTCAAAGTAACAAAATAAGCCCACTTATTTGCGGCATGTTCCAAAAGAGGTAGAAAAAACGTTACTCGAAATGGTTTTGTCGTATTCAGTGATCAGATCTGAAATTCTAGATAGGTACTTCCCAACCTTCATCGTCCCTATATCTTTCCCCTTCCCACACACCAGTTTCACAACATACCAGAAATGTGGGGATGCTATAGTCCCACTGGCTCCGGGCAGTTGGACCATTCGTGCGGTATTTACGTAATTATAAAAAAAAATCCCCCTTACTTCATAAAGTACAAAAGATGTTGGTGCATGTTTAATGTGCATTGAACTGATTATTGTAATAATTTTTTATACGTCTTTTATAACGATCTTTGATACCGCCTTTTATACTACCTTTTGTCTCTCTCTTTCATGGCGATCTCTTTAATACAATCATTACTCAGGCCTACGTTAATTAAAATTATAATGGTATGTTATTTAATAAATATCTGACAGTAACACATTTGACTACAAATGGATTTTTCTTATAGGTTTTGAAAATGATATTGAGTTAGTTAAAAGGAACAGAAGAAGCCCGTTTAATTAATATGAAAGTGATTGACCCTGTTTCTATTGAAGCAATATACTTTTGCGGATGGCTAGTTGGTAGGTTGTGTAGGCAGTGTGCAGGGTGTTTCACCCCCTCCCAAAGGATATTAATTAATCAGAACTGAAATCGAATAATACAAATTACTTTTCAAAGATATCCCATTCACTTCGCTCCAGAAAATGAAATCCCCATCGGGCATGTTGCCACAAGAACTGTGGCAACATGATGGCACACTGTGATCTTTTGTTCGTTTTCAGGAATATTCAAGCTGTATTTTCTTTGTTATTATAAGAATTTTAGCTTAGTTGCATTTTGTGTTTAATCCATAGGAAGCCCAACAAGCTTGGGAAAATAATACTTATTTCTTGGCAGTTACAAGAAATCACCTTCACCTTTCCCTTACAGTGCTAGAAAATTAGCTGCGGTGCTACACACTTAGTGTATTCCCAAAGCTTCATAAAATAAATTTTTTTTTGGAAAACGTTCTGGTATCGTAAAGCAGGATTTTGATTAAAAAACATAAATATTGTTTAGAAAAAAATGCCAGGTAAAAGCGAACACATTTGACAGCGTTGAAAAACAAAATAAAAATATCCGTCCTCAAACAGATCAGCCTGTAGATATGGATTTCGGAGCGTGGGAAATAACCGTATTGGATTTTTATCGCGATAAATGTGGTGACAAGATTTATGCGTATCTGTGGCTGAATAAAATAATATTATATTCTTTAGCGGGTGGCGGTGGATGTGTTACCGGGTGGAGACTGTAAACACCGCAAAATGAAAGCCCGTACCGCCGGATTCGCGTCAATCACTTCTTCCCACTTTCCCGTGTTTGGATACCCAATCAAATGCTGATATTTCAAGATAACTTTCGACAGATTCTAATATACTTTATACGATAAGCTGCCTCATTTTATTAGAATAATAATATTTTATGGTAAGTAACGACATCTTCCGCCTCGGATATGTTCTAAACCATCGGTTGTGAGTGGCATGCGCGAAAATTGGCACATTTTTCGCACTGGAAAAAGTTTTTTTAGACATATTTGATTTCGACAGTTTTGTGTTGATCGCTTGTTATTGCCGATTTATATACCAATTGTATTGACATTTGATGATTTCTGCCTCGCTGTTTACCTTAAAAAAAGTTAATCAGAGAACCTCCGAACGATGATGGAGTTAGATTAGACGATATTTATGGTACAAATTAAAAAAATTCTAACTTTGATAATCAACCTTCCCCAAATAATTGCGCTGTGAAAATCAGATTATCAGAATTATTACCAACCCTGATGTATGGCAGTGAGGCATGGAACTGGCAGAGGAAGAATGAAAGTAGACGGAGTGCTTTAGAAATAAAATCTTTGAGGCGCGTGTGTGATAAAACTATGTATGACGGTGTTAAAAATGTGGAGATTCGGATAGAATGCAAGGCTGATGTAAGCGTAATGGTTAAGATTAAGATATGGTTTGGGCATATAGAGAGGATGAACGAAGAAAGGAGTGTAAGGAGAATATATGACGTGGAAGTAAATGATAGAAGAAGTTGGAGACGCCCGAGCAAGACATGGCAAGATCAAAATGTTGTCGTTGGAAGTAAAAAAATTAACTAAATGGGAAGAGAGAACAAAACAAATTGTGTATGTAAAAAGTTCAATAATAAAAAAAAATATAAAAAAAGTGAATCTAATAATTGAGTCAGGTCATGTCAAACATCAGAATAACAGAAGAGTATGGTAAGTGTGAGACGATATGTGAATGCGAATGAAGCAAGGGGTGCCTGTCGATACAGAGTTGTGTGATGGTCTATCCTCTCTGCCTACTCCTACCGTAAAACGAGGTGAGCTTGTAACCAAAACTTAGTTATTTATTAATAATATATTATAACGAGTCGCGTCAAAAAATGAATGGATGTTCAATGGGGCAACAGGAATGATCAGAATAGGAAAGAATAGACTTTTAATAAAAACGTTAAAAGAGACATCAAAATATCGTGGGTAGATGGTATACTGGTGGTATAAAATATCGTGGGTAAGTGGTATACTGGTGGTATAAAATATCGTGGGTAGGTGGGATACTGGTGGTATAAAATATCGTGGGTAAGTGGTATACTGGTGGTATAAAATATCGTGGGTAGGTGGGATACTGGTGGGGTATAAAATATCGTGGGTAGAGTGGTATATTGGTGGTATAAAATATCCGTGGGTAAGAGTATACTGGTGGTATAAATTATCGTGGGTAAGTGGTATACTGGTGGTATAAAATATCGTGGGTAAGTGGTATACTGGTGGTATAAAATATCGTGGGTAGGTGGGATACTGGTGGTATAAAATATCGTGGGTAAGTGGTATATTGGTGGTATAAAATATCGTGGGTAAGTGGTATACTGGTGGTATAAAATTATCGTGGGTAAGTGGTATACTGGTGGTATAAAATATCGTGGGTAAGTGGTATACTGGTGGTATAAAATATCGTGGGTAGGTGGGATACTGGTGGTATAAAATATCGTGGGTAAGTGGTATACTGGTGGTATAAAATATCGTGGATAGGTGGGATACTGGTGGTATAAAATATCGTGGGTAGGTGGGATACTGGTGGTATGAAATATCGTGGGTAGGTGGTATACTGGTGGTATAAAATATCGTGGGTAGGTGGGATACTGGTGGTATAAAATATCGTGGGTAGGTGGGATACTGGTGGTATAAAATATCGTGGGTAGGTGGGATACTGGTGATATAAAATTGCTGTTTTGAGAAATCAAGGATTTAAGCTTTGTGCCAAACTTCCTTATGATATTATTATAATGCAAAATCGATTTAATGTTGTTTTCTAATAGAAAAATATTCGCTTCGATTTATTGAAGAAAAATTGTGATTTGTCGCCTTTTGTCCGACTAAAACAGTAATTACAGATTTATTTTAATTTACCACGACTTTGTGTATTCTGCAAGTTTACAGAGCGTAAAGAGCTTCACAATACTGCACTATTAAATCAATACGTCAAATTTCCGACTTAACGTTTTTTGCTACTATTCCCTCAATGTATTTTTTTTTTTTATTAATTTTATTTATTTAAACGACCGGAGGACTTTTACATACTCGTATGAGTACATCTTCTTTAAATCACATTCGTTTATTCTTATTTCAAGTTAATTACACTTCAACTATAAATAACCTGCACCAAAGCTAAAAATACACAGGAATATAAAGGAACAGAAAAAATAAATAATACAATATCCGCAAACTCAATGTTTATATTAATAACAAGTAAATAAATTATGTAAAAAGTAGTAGTTAACAATAATTTATAGACTTTTTTTTGAAATTTGTTAAGTTCAGATTATTTTCAAATACATCCATATAATTTAAACATTTACTATCAAGACTGGGTAAGCATGGTATTGGGGAATGCAAGCTGTAGTTGGAACGGGATATACATATGTAAAATGTTAATGTTTGTCTTGTAGTTCGTTTAGGTATGTATGGGTTGATTAAATGCAGGAGTTCAGAACCATCAATTTAACAATTTAATGATTTTAATAAAAATGTTAGATAAAGGTTCCGCCTGTATTCTGAAATTTCAATTTTTAAAATATTAATTAACGATGATTAATTTATGTGCTAGAAAAGTATGTATTAAATCGATGACATTTTTCGGTTTATTAGTTTATACCGTAATAAGATTAAAATTTTATGAATAAAAGCTTTATAGCTTTGACAATTTTACTTCCTTATAACCCACCTGATAAAGAGTGAAAAGGGCTAGTTTATCAAAATTTGACCATCGACATTTTGATTCCAATTAACTTACTGATAATGAAATTTGATAGGAATAAAACAAAGTCAATGTCACCCCCGACTAAGACGCTATAAACATGTATTTAAATTAATTATCTATCGATACATAACGGTGAAATAGGTTCTGTTAAAGAAATAACAGGTGAAAGTAATGTTACCGGTAAATACAAAGATTTTTACAACGAAAAAAAAACTTTAGAGTTTCTCGAACGTAAAAATTTGAAAAAGATATTTACCTGTCTGTTGCTATGGCGACGAGGTGGAGGATGGATGCTGTACAGCAGAGGACGTCACTAGAGGTCCACATGTCACACAGTTCCGGGCCGAGGATCCAGCCTTTGCTTATCTGGAAAGAAGGAAAATGTAATTTAGCGTTCAGAAAACGTATTATGAGTATTACATGGGTCCGGTATTTCAGTTGCTTTTTAAGTCATGAGAGATATTTAGGAAGTATGATAGAAACCCGTATAAGATAAGCCGAGTGAAACCATTAATAAAAATTGAGTAAATATGTCCGATAGCAAGCCTCAAAAGCAACTAAAATACCGGGGCATATTATCATAGCCAATCACAATAAAGCGATCATTTACATACGTTAATTGGGTGCTTTTGTAAGGTGTGACTATTTTATCAAGTAGTACTTTTAATAACCGATTTCACCCCTTTAGACGCACTCATTCATAAAAATTGTGAAATGAATGAGCTGAATGAGTGCGTCTAAAGGGGTGAAATCGGTTATTAAAAGTACTACTTGATAAAATAGCCACACCTTACAAAACCACCCAATTAACGTATGTAAATGATCGCTTTATTGTGATTGGCTATGATAATATGGCCCGGTATTTTAGTTGCTTTTGAGGCTTGCTATCGGACATATTTACTCAATTCTTATTAATGGTTTCACTCATTCAATGAAAAACACTGAAATTAGGAATAGTTGCAAAGTAGAAAAGAACTAAAAAATTGAACCGGAAAGTGAAAAAAAAGAAAACTAAGAAAACACGACAGAAAATACACATACATCCCTTCTCTACAACGTTCTAAAAACTGTTAATTCACCTTATTATCTGAACGTTTTTTAATTTGATAATGGGCTCTCTCTTCGCTCAATTCACAATTCTTGCGATTCCCATCCACCAACTACATCATTCACCTGTTAATTTTCAGTACAAGCATCTCGTCTCTGGAACGAACTGCCCTCTGAGGTACGGAATGCTCTCTCAAAGCACATTTTTAGGGTTAAAGTTTTTTTTTCTTCTTTCCACCAGCATAAAAATGGTTATTTTCCATCCCATTTTCTTTAATTCCTTCCCCTTGTCCTCCCCTCCCCTATCCCTTTACACCCGAGACATATTTTTTTAATACTTATGTATTATTGTACAAAAAGAAAATGTTTAACTGTTTTCACACATTACGTGTGAAAAGTCACACCATTTGTTTATTTTATGACTGATTGTTAATTGGTAGAAAATGCCATTAGGCAATAAATCTGCCAGAAAATTATTTTAATGCATTTACATATATGTTATGTAAAATAAATATGGATGACGATTTGTTTTATCAAGATTATATAAAATAATTAAAGAAACTAAATATTCAGAATCCGTAAGAAGATTTCAGATTTTCTTTTCGAAAAATATTGAGTAAGCAATAGGTCAATGATCTCTTTTTTACTGCTAAATGGATATCTCAAACGATCATCGCTAACGTTTTAAGTGAAGTGGCGAGCTGACCTATAAATTCGAGCCTGAAATGCTGTGGAACTTATGATTTGATTGGAATACACATACAGGTTTTGTGGTTTATACTTAAGAAAACGTAACCATAATATGTTACCAACAAATTGACACGACCTCCAGTTAACCCTGTCTGGTCAAAGGTCGCCGTCGTCCTGAAATTTGGATTTTCAGAATCCAAGATGCAGGTTGTTTTTTTATTATTTATTTGGGATTCTGTTTAGAATCCCAGGGTTGTTTTAATTTAATTTCTTTCTAAAGCTCCGACCGCCATCGTAAAATAATATATTTTGACTTTATTCCCAACGGTTTGCGGCAGAACGCAAACTGACCGCAGAGGGGGAAAATGAGTTTTTAAATTTATTCAAGGGTGGTGGCCGGTGGTGCCAATAAGTCACAGGATTTCAGAATTTCTTGATGAAAATAAATATTTACAGACATTGAATTATGTAAACCATAAAGTTTGCCAGGTACTTTCGGTATTTGGATTGGGTGCAGATTGAAAGTAGGTTGTTTTTAGGTTGCCATGTTAAAACGCTGCTTGAAAACATGAAAATGTTTTTCATTCTGTGAACCGAGTATTAATGATCGAATAATTGTGTAGGAATGATGCTTATATACTTAAAACTATAAAAATAATAAATTTTCTTCTGAGATATTTAACGTAAAAGTTTTTCTTAACTTAAGTAGGTACTAATTACATCGGAAAAATTTAGCAATCATTATTAAAACAGTATTCAGTCATCAAATGAAATGAAAAGTTTTTTTAAATATCCCGGTGGGAAGGATGCATGGCTTGAAGTCAGATGGATCGAGTGCGATTACAACAGTGCGTATTTATTGTATTTACAAGTTTTATATAAATACGAAGCTTAAAAAAGGTAATCTTGAAACCAAGAAAGTAAGTTGGGATGAAGGGAACAAAATATGAATTCTTCCATGAAAAACCAAGAAAATGAAAATAATTGAACTCTTAGATACATCTTTATAGAAAAAGAGTGATAAATACGGACTCTTTCTCCCTGTTTCTTTGACATAATTTAAATGTAATATATTGGAATCTCACCGTTATTTTAATCTGTTTTTATGTTTTGTCTCCTTCTGTTTGTACATATAATATATTGGAATCTCACTGTTCTTTTAATCTGTTTTTATGTTTTGTCTCTTTCTGTTTGTACATATAATATATTGGAATCTCACCGTTCTTTTAATCTGTTTTTATGTTTTGTCTCCTTCTGTTTATATATATAAGCTCATATTATGTATTTTTTGTTTAGTTTAATTTTGTACGCTGATGAAGCTTAAGCTAAGCGAAACTGGTCGATCGTTAAATTTACAATGAATTCCGTGGTTTTGAACAAAGTTTTTGTTTTATTTTATTGAAAAAACATTACGGAGTGGACTGTAAAAAAAACTATGTAAAAGGTATTAAAAAAAGGAAAGATATCAACATATCTAAAGTTAAATACTTTTTAAACTAAAAATTCTTTATGCGGTTAAATATGATAAATCAATTTCTCACTTTGCCCAAATTTAAGCTTTGAAGTTGTATTGAATATGATTGGTATGTACTCAAAATGCTATTTATACGTTTTATTTATTAACGTTATGTGGATACAAAGAAAATAAGATTCACCCATAAATAAACGTTTTGCTGTATTTAATCAATCGTTTTCTACGTGAAAGTTTAATTTGGAATGGTTCACCAAACCTAAAAAAAGAATCCCTGGCCATCAAAATATACCGCAATCGGCAACACGAAGCTCAACGCTCTAAAAAGGTTCTTTAAAAAACTTGACTGTTCCCCGGTGCGATCTGCTCCGCTATTCGTGGCGAAGCTTTTTGTTTCACTTGTAAATCCCTTCCCGTCACTTTTCACTCAAAAGGTGTTTCCTTCCATAAATCCATCCGCCAGACACGGGTCCTTCATACCTATAGCGTATACCGTACACCGTATCCGAATACCGTATCCCGCATATGTACCGTATCCCCGTATACCGTATCCCCCAAATCCCCGTGTCCCGCGTATATCCACACGAAGAGCGTTCAAATTGAAAGCATTATTTACTGTGTCATTCTAACCAATTTCTCCGCCGGTTCACTGCTCACTATTGTTCACCGTTCACTGCTCACTGCTCACTGCTCACTGCTCACTGCTCAGCGGTGATTGAGATTTATTTTATGGAGAGGATAACCAACTTCCCATCCAATAGATCTAGGCTTTTTGCATAAATCTATCACTTAAAGCCTTCTAACATATTATTGATTCACTGAAATTAATAATATATTTCAAAGAGATTCAAAAGTATTTCAAATCTTCGTTTGATAACTGATAAAACGCTTGTTTTTTCACAGATGAAACTTAAAAAATATATTTGTTTTACAACGTACTAATCGACGATGTTATTATACGAGTATGTTTAGATTTGTCGGAAAACCTAGTAGACGATTCTAAGTTAGAAGAAAATATTGAATTGAATAACTAGATTTTATTAATTACATTAATGAGATAGGGGAGTATTATTTACATGTCAAAATCAAACTTATTCGGGCAATTTTAAAGAAACAATGAACAGTAAATAACGACCCATTCTTCACTTTACTAAGTGAAGTTGTTTGTTTGCAGAAGATTTGTCGAGATGTCAAAGTACAAGCTGGAATGTATTTAATATTATTTCTTCCTGAAACATTTCAGTATTGCAAAACTGCGTTTTTTCTCAGAAATATAAATTAAAATTCTGTACAATAACTAACAAGTTTTTTCGTACTTAAGTAACAGTTACAGGAGGTTCATGAGACAAATCAAACAAATCATCGCTGTTCTGACTTAATCTCGTATCTACAAAATCGTGTTTTCTCAGGAGATGAAGGAAACTATTTATTTTCCTTATTTAAAAATAATATTTTTTTGTTTGATTAATACTCATATAATGTAATGTAGTAATTAAATTACAAATACTTGTGTACTTTGTATACCGATGAAAAAAACCGTTGGGTTTGAAACATGTTGATATTTATTATTAACATAGTGGTTATAATAAAGAAAATTATTATCATTAAAAAAATTACAATTTGTTCAAACAATTGGTATTCACTTTGTGGTATCATTATTAATAAATTAATTAAAAAATAAACTTTGTATTCACCACTTTATTAATATATACAGATGTTTCGAAAGCGATGCTTTCTTCATCAGGAATACATAGAATACTAAAAATAATACTGTCAAGTATAGACAAGTGATAAAAATTAGAACACAATAATGAAACAAAAATTGATTAAAGTAAGTAAGTAATCAATCAAAAATGTTAATAAAAAAATATTATAAAACATTGAATAACAAATTTACATAAGAAATTAAAAAAATATATATATATTATTAATATTAATATGAAAATAAATTCAATAGTTGGCTATTTTAAAATTTTGAAATTTTAGAAATCAGAAAAAGCTTTAATAGTAAATTAAATTTAGTAAATAATCAAATACAAATGTTACATTTATTAGAAGATTTGTGGCACAAGAAGAGTTGGTATTTATTTGAAATACTTATAATTTTTAGGACTGGCGAATATTTATAAAATTACCTTAAAAAGCGTAAGAAGTTTTTAACAGATATTAACGTTTTTTTATTTATTTTTTACCTTTTTAGTTATTTAGAGTGTTGCGGGCTGTGGACGCATTTGCGCACCTATGCGTGAATTTTATTTTTCTTTTTCTGTAAGTAATCACTAACTGGTTAGCCTAGCTAAGCAAATTCACGTGTGGATTTCTTCAATTTATGGATAAGATATCTGTGTATATTAATAAAGTCGTGAATACAAAGCATATTTTTTGATTAATTAAAAAAAAAATACTCAAAAGTAATATATATAAGGAAAATAGACGGTTTCTTTCATCACATGAGAAAAAAAAGTCAGAACTGCGACGAAATATCTCATAAATTGCATTTCAAAAGCGTATCTTGGTTCCTGTTGGAGTTCTTGTTGAAATTACAGAATAACCAAAAAAATATAGTCGTAATTAATAAAAAAAAGATAATGACATGCTTGATATTTATGATGAAAAATACATAAATATATATATTTTTATATGAATACCGCACAAGAGTCCCAACTGCTCCCAACTACCTGGAGCCAGTGAGACTATGGCATCCCCGATTGGGGAATGTTGTGAGGCTGAAGGTATTCGGGAGGGGAGGGAGGAAGGAAGGTGGGAAAATACTTGACTATTCAGATCTGGTACCAAACACCGCTAAAAGCCATTTCAAGCAACGTTTCAATTCTAAATGGTGGTCTTTCACCAGTGCGATAGATACTGAGAGTATCTTCCACTCTTACTAAATTTTACTAAACATAAATTAGTAATTTTGCAAAAGGAATATTTTATCGCTTAAAGTCAAAGTTTTAACGTTAAATATTGGTAGAACGTTTTAAGTTTAGAAAGTTTCAATGCGATTTTCAATAGAAAAAAGATTTTTTTTCTATAAAATTTCAAACAAGCTCTATGTATTCATGCATGAAATCTACTTCACATTAACTTATGAATATTATTTACATACTCGTATGTATTATGGTGGGAACTTGGACCATAAGACGAAATGTTAACGAGAATTTAACATAGTGATTTGAGATTTTCGGAAGACCGATTTGAAGAAGTTTTATTAGATTTTCTATGAGTGTATAAGTTACTAGAATTTCGTTGGTTACATGAGCAAAATTCGTGTTTATTGATGCGCTTTCAACAGCATTAGTAATACGATTTAAAAAAATGAACTTTATGTTTAGAACACGTGTACAGTGACGTCCTGGAAAACTGAACTAAGATATTGTTACGAACTCTTTCATTGACCTAATTTAAAAACTCTAAACATTGCTATAGACCAGTGTGTACCAAAAATTTTTTTAAAAACTTGTATTTGCACATACCAAAATTCGTTCAGGTAATTACAGTGATAAAAATTGACATACTATTGGACATTTTTTGTCAACATAAAATATTTGTTTTAACCAGAAAGACAAATAATAACCTAAGCTCTACAATGCCAATGATTTGATCAGAACATTAACACTGCAGTAAAAAAGTAGCACCTTGAAGATTGTTTTATTTACATAAAAGCTCCATCGATTTAGGAATAACATCTGCTTGAAAAATTCCATTGCAAAATAATTGTCATATTTATTCCGAAAGCAGTAAACGTGTATATTTTTATACACATGTTGCAAAACTTGATGTAAAATACCTAATATTTATGTCTACACTATGCTCCTTTCTATCATGTCCTTCCACTTAACGTCACTTGCCAAATACACTCCTTTATGATTCTAGGCTTCAGGCTTTTGGCTACATGCATTATGGTGTTGTTCAAATAGTGGCTTACAGAGGACGGCGTCCAGAAACTCTAAGTGAAAATAGAATACGTAGGAACTGGTGATTTCATATGACATTGAGATATCAGCATTAAAATTTTCGAAGAACTTTAGTTGTGGGGTAAAGTTCGGGCAGTTGTTGCGAATAAATAAGATGTTTCGAAGACGATATTTTACGACTTCATTGTAGATAGATTCATATCTTCATAGTGCGGTGCAATTAACTGTTATAAATATTGGTTATATTGTTTTGTATGTATAATATCATTTGTGTTAAAAAATACATTACGAGTAGCTGAAAATTAAGTAATCTCTCTGACGAGAAAAAGGTTAATATCGTGGCAGGTTAAACAACTATATGGGAGTGTCCTTTTATGCAACCTTTCCACAGAATGAGAGAAAGTAAAGGTTTAAAAAAAATAATTTTAGTCTTTGGGGATGCTGTATGGAGGTTATTTTTAAGGAAAGGTAGGAGAAAACCTGGGAAATGGAGAGACTAATAGTATAAGAAATACAACGGTGACAAACTGTTAGCCTGTTGATCCATTGAAGACGATAGTCGTGAATAGTGGCCATTTTCACGCGGAAAACATCATGTTTTGGGTATGTGTTTACGTGTCTCCCTGCTGTGCACCGGTATTGAAGATGTCAATGAGGCTAGTTCATCTTTTCACCTTCCATTGAAATACCGGTAGAATAAATACAGCATTCCAACTTGACGTCTCTTTATTTTTTATTATTTAGTGTCAATACATATTTTTTCATATAGTTACTACATTTTACAAAGCTAATGAGACGATTTGTACTATTTTTCTTAGTCCCCCTATTATACTAAGATCGTAGACATATTATTAAATTCATTTTGTTTTAATAAAAAAAAAATTCCTTTCATCAGTCCTAATATTTATATACCTTCAATATACCTTATATTGCTGTGTCATTTACAGATATTCTTGATGTTTTTATTTGTTATACACGCTCATAGCGGCTCTTTATTGCTTACACATTTTTCACATTATGTGTCATTATGTGTATTTCAGTCTATGTCTTAAACTTCATGTTCTACCATGTATAAGCCGAAAGGAGTTAATGATTAAAAAAATAAAATAAAATGGAATAAATAACCGAACAGTGGGGGGCACGAACTTTTATCTGCAACATTTTCCAAACCTCCCTTTTTGAAACGGGCTTTAAAATCAGCATGTGATGCCCGAACATGCACAAAATTGAGATTTCAACTAAATTCTGACAAATTAAAAAATCTTATAAATAACTGTAATATAAGTTAAGAAAAGCACTGAAAAGCTCTGATCGAAATGCAAATAAGCTCTTCACCAGTTATTGGACCGGTTTCCAACCTCAGCACTCAACGAGTACATCTCATCCTTTGACGATAGATAGTTGGAAGGCTGGCCCCCGAGCGGCTAGTGTGACTATATACCACCCCGCCAGTTTGCTACATAATATGGCAGTCACTGGTATGAATGAAGAAGGACCCAGTATCGCAATATCGTGAGCTTTACAAAAGAATTGTCACAAAATCCTGACTTTTTAATATGAATTTCTTGGGTTTCATCCGGGGATTCCACGAATTGCTGAGTTCACATTATTATCAGCGGCGAATATAATTATTTCATAGACGCTCATACGATAAAAAGGTTTTTTTTTTAAATTTGGTTTTGTGTCGTGAAATTTATAAAACAGTTTTGCTTCTGAACTTTGGATTCTGAAATCTACTCGAACGTAAATAAGTTTGAATGTAAATTGAGATTTTATCTTTGCTGATTACGCACACTGCAAGATAAAGAAAACGCTAAAATAACAAAATAAACAAACATTTTATTGCAAACTATAAATATGCTAGTTGACCTTTTCCGTATAGTATTATTTAAGTATTAAGTAATGAACATACCATCTTTAAAACGTTAAAAATTGCTTCCAACGGTTTTCAAACTGCACCTATTTTCAGATATTTAGGGATGTATTTCATAGAGTTTAAAGATTACCGTTTAATGATTTTTGTCCTTTGAAACCTTGTATATTTCCTAACTACAAGCACAGCATTTGCGGATAAATTATTTGTTGTGTAACTTGAGTTAGCAACCTGCAAAGTGATGTTTAGGGCCATTTTTAAGTGTTGCCTATTAATGTTAGGAAAAAAATTTCAGTTAATTTACAAATATCATGGGTAATTTTACACAATTCCGCTTCAGTAGAAAAATACATAATTCAGAAAAAAGAAATATACTGTTAGGTTCATAAAAATAAATAATAAATAATTTCACGCAATTGCAATAATGACATTTGTCGGAAGCGCCAACTGCAAAATCATCTTATTATTTAACCCAACCTAATAACCTAAGAACCTAAAAATCATCTTATTATTTAACCCAACCTAATAACCTAACAACCTAAAAATCATCTTATTATTTAACCCAACCTAATAACCTAACAACCTAAAAATCATCTTATTATTAAACCCAACCTAATAACCTAACAACCTAAAAATCATCTTATTATTAAACCCAACCTAATAACTTAAGAACCTAAAAATCGTCTTATTATCATACTAACAACATTAAAGATGGCGTCAATTCCCCTTACATATTTACGTATTTTGATTTACGTAAAGTAAAAAATAAAGTGAAATATTTTGAAAATCCGCATGTGCAATTATTTTTTATTTATTTTTATTAACCTAACAGTATATTTCTTTTTTCTAAATTATGTATTTTTCTACTGAAGCGGAATTGTGTAAAATTACCCTATCATGAGCTACAGAGCTTTGAAATATTCATCTAACTGCCAAAAAAGGTAGGTCTTAACATTGTTTTTTATCTATAGTTTTCAATTGTTCGGTAGGTATGGTACAATATTGCAGGTACATACGGTACGGTTGTCATGGTAGCATAATTTGAAACATGAAATAAGAATTTTCCCACTTTAATGAAACAATCTAATAAAATAAAATCACGTAAGTCTGCAGAGAACAAATTTGTAAGGAAACAACATTGTCTCCATGTGTTGATAGACACAAAAGTTACAAATTAGAGTTCTGTCTTCCATTATAACAAATGTCTAATTGAATTGTATTGAAATCGAGAAAAGTTTTCGACAAGTATCTATCCATACGTCCTTTCCTTTTTATTCCTCCCTTCTAGCCTAGACATTTCATCCGTGACTCGTAGCAGATGTTGCTAATTAGATTTTGCTACGGCGCACAGTGGGTTATGTGACGATTCTAACTAAAAAAAATATTGCACGGTTCTAAAAAAAGTTAACACACTCACGTATGCGCAATGCATGTAATTTATTTTACATATATGTAGTATAGTAGATGCATACATATTATATGATGGATATATGAAATAAGTGACAATACTACGAAATACAGCTATGACAAATATATTGAAGAAAAATAGATAATATATGGAAGTCAAGAACTGATGATATCTTTTCAAATAAACCAATTATTTATATTCTTCAACTATCGATGCAGAGATATTTGTTACGTACAGTACTATTTTTGATATCATTGGTTACTAACAGCTCTCTGCGAACAATTCGTACATGCCTCTCTAAAAGTGAGATCTCTAAAGAATATCAAATAAAAATACTTGCACTCTTGTAAATGTCAAAGAGAGAAAACATTTAAAAAAATATTCGCTTTTTAGTGACCCTTAAATAACTTACACACTTGTATTTAATAAATCTGAAAATTTTATGCATTTATGTGCATACCTCCAGCTATATTTTCCGTGATGGTCTTTGCGACAAAATACCCTCCGAAACACCCAACGCAGTTATCCGAGAAGAGAGAGTAACCCACGCCCGTTTGTGGCGGTGGGGTTTAATACTACCAACCCTGTCATTGAAAGCGAGCTCACACGACCATGTAGTGTTTTAACGAGGGATCAGTTCTATTTTAATAAGTGGTGCTATATAGCTAAAATATTGAGATAATGTAGGAAAAAATATTATTTAACCCGTGTTTTTCGAATTGTTTCCAAGTGGTTTGTTAACATAATCTTCTGTGCGGCGTAGGTCCTTCCATTGCTACAATCTTTCGCCCAGCTTTTCATGTACGCCATAATATACCATATACTATATATACCCGTATTATACTGTATGTAGGTAGGGATTGCAATACGCGAAATCGTTAGGCCGGATATTATTTGAATAAAGAAATTTAACAATGGCAGAAACTATTGAAAAAGCGCTTCATTGGTTGGAAAGAATATTTTTAGATGTGAGTTTGTACCAATCATAGACAATTTATATTTTTGAAACTGATAATACATGGTGGAATTCCATTATAATGATATAATAACACACATATAAAACTTATTTCCACTTTTATTTTATTTCAGTGAAATAAAATAAAAGTGGAAATAAGTTTTATAAAACTTAAGTTTTATATCTGTTATTATATCATTAATAGACAATTAACTATATAAAATTGATCATGACATATAAAATCATTAAATTTTATGTGTTTAAAAGGAAATAAATTTTCTGCTTATATCTATGAAAAATATTATTTGGTTGAAATAATGCAAAATAAATACATTTCCACCATTAAAAAATAAAACGGGATCTATTACGATTTCCATTCTTATCGGGCAGACATCACCGGCCGGCTGGGATATAATATTGTCTCCGAAGGGCAAACGTAATTTATTAGCGAAATTCAAACAACATACAATCAAAGACCAATTTCACTACTTTTTCTTTTACTGAATTTGAAGAAAATGTGTCAAAAGCCCTCTTGTTGTATTCCACTGCTCTCAAGGGAGCCCGAGCCTCGAACAAAAAAAAAATTATCAGTATGAAACGGAAAAGCTGGTTTAGCTAGAAATCAAAGCCTGCCATAAAGAAGAATGCAGTTATTAAAAAATGAAAGCCGGTAGGTACCTAACGGTTTCTTGTTCTCGTATTGCAATCCCTAGCGAATGGACAGTGGCGTTCAGGCGGCGGGAACGCGAAACTGGCTCCTTCTGCCGGCGATCAAAATGATTTGTCGTTTTCCCGCGGAAAAATGCCAGAGACAATTTACACAGCGATAAATTTGTAGAAAAAGCGGGAAAATAAAAGGGCATACACACAGCGTACACGCCGACTGCATGATTTGTTGGGCCGTTGTTGACATTCATGGGATTTAAATGACGTGAGATAAATAATACGCTTTGGACAGATTTAATGTGTTTAATTAAAATTAAATAACTGCTCAGTTAATAAATTTAATTCTTACCATATTTTAGCAGTTAATGAATGCAATATTATATTATGTTGTAACATAAAGTACGGCTAGCGTAATTTTATATAAACTACGCATATGTTTTTTAGGTGGGAAGATTTGAGATCAATTCCTCCAGCAGTGAAAATATATTTCATGTAGATGAGTCAATTTGGGCGTAACAGACGGATATGGCTTTAGAGTATTCCTTTACAATTAGCGTAAAATCACCGCAAAACCGTTAACTTTAGTAAAATGTAAGAAAAAGATAAAATAATACTACCATTATAATTTACAATGTTATACATATCGTCGCCCACAACACAGACGGGCATATCTCATATTTGACAAATTTCCAGGAGAGGTAAAAAACTTTTTTTTTGACCGATTGTTTTGAATTTAATAACATGTTTTGCTAAAAGGATTTTATTTAAGCTTTTTCCTTAACCCTATTAGTGAACCGTGTAATAAAATGTATGAGGATTCGGCATAAAAACTGTTTTTTGTATCGCCTGGAAATTTGCTAAATATGAAATATGGCGACGATATATTATTTTGTATTTCCATATACAAAAAGTCCAAGAAATTAAGAATGAATTAGAAAAACAGATTAATTGACAGAGGTAAGTTAAACTTTTATGTGAATGATCCACAAGAGTCCTAGCATCCCCGATCGGGGTGCGTTGTGAAGTTGAAGGAGTGGGGAGAAAAGGAGATCGGTAATATGAAGAGGACTATTGGAAAGTGCTTGGCTATTCAGAGCTGGTAACCAAACATGGCTAAAGGCATTTCAAGCAACGTTTCGATTCTGAACGATAGTCTTTCACCAGGGCGATACTAAAAGTATCTACCGCTAAAGTTGCCGGTGGCCGTTACATGAGTAGGTACTGATAATTATACTGACATCACTGTAAACCACTGTTTGCTTCTTATAATAAATAAATTAACACTCAACATGAAACTGCTTCATCCTTTCTCAATAATAAATCTCTTCTCCTCTCACAGCTGATCCCCTAATGGAAAACCAAGCCAAACAAGACGGAATCAATTAAACGCCACATCTTACATACATTATGTATTTCATTGATATTATTTTCTACAGAGTGAGTACTGGAGTAATAATGATGTCACATTGAGTGATGGATGTGTGTGGACACCGAATAAACTTCGCAGACAAGGCGATTATTCAATCAAGCCTTCCCACGGGTCGGTACCTACCCAGCTGAAGACCGCATATGGCCAGCTAATGCGAATGAGTTTTTACAGGAGATGTGTTACTATACATACCATAGAAAACTGAAGAAAAATCACTCATTTAACCTTTTAATTGAAAATTATTTATTCCTTATTAGACTGTTGTGAACTCCTGCAACTAATCAACTTCATTGTAACTCGGCAAAATATACTGTTTTTCAATAATAATTCTGGGACTAACTACCAAATACATTCACCCATTTCTCGCCTGCATACACTTTGAAACAAATTCACCTCTGCTACAGATATATTTAGTGTACGTTTACCCATGATTAAAATATACCTGAATAGCAACGATTATAAGAGCAGCGCATAGGAGCTATTGTATAATTCTTTTTTTAAAATTTCCTTTTAATTATCTACAATTCAAAAACTTGTATCATGCACTTTATTATCTATTGTGCAATTTCATATTATATATTACATACATTTTTACATCATCCGATATATAAAAACACGTTGCTTTTTTTCGGTATGTCATGCACTCATATTATGTTATATTATGCCCCTAATTATATTACATTATTTATCATATACATCAGACTATTACTATTTTAATAAAAAAACATATTTATATTATCTGTAACAAATAAACTTTTTCTTTAATAACTTCTCTGTGTTATGCACGTTTATCATAAATATGTTACACTTATATACCTACTATGGATCATGTTCTTTTTTTGTTAACTTAAAACCTTTTTTACTTTCTCTACACAAAATCACGTAAAATGTTAAAATATGCAATAGCCCATTATAAAAAAATATGACAACACATATTTATGATATATGTTACAGCGGCAACACCACTTTCAGCCTTGTCTACTTTTATCGACTGAGGTGTTTGGCTTTCATCAAACCTAAATAAATATTTCATCACGTGTAGGTAACCTAATATTTATTTTTTGAATTTTCGATTTCTGTAATTTATTAACCTTTTAGGTGCCACATGTATTTTTTTAAAATGCTGGAGAAGTGTCGATAATCCATGAATATATATATATATATATATATATATTTATTTTGATTTCTTTTATTTTTAGACACATCTTTTCAATAATGTGACATAATTTTAGAACCGCGGGCAACGCGTGACGAATTTTATGGCTCGAGCTATATATGGTTATGTGGCACTCAAGTAAAATAATGTATCGGAACGATATATCGTTCGGTAGCACCTAAAGAATATATTTCACAGAAAAACTATTAAAATGTATATGAAAAATCATTTCCGCCAACTTGCGCCGTTAGGGGCGCTGATGTAGCATGTTGCATTTCAATGTATGGTAAATGACAGTTGTCATATTTCTACGGTATTTGCTAACACTACTATATTTTTACGTATGTATATAAAAGATTCATATCGAGGCAGATGTGAGAAGAACCTTTTCGTTAAACTTCTGACAATAGTTTTCTCTGTGTAGTGATGATATGTCCTGTGGGAGGAGCCAGGAAAAGGTAAACTCTGCATATCTGTAAAATAATTCAAGTCAAAGAACACTGTAAGCTCATATTTAGGTTGATGAGTTACTCGTATGTATGTCTAATATTCATGGCTAGATAACGACATTGAAGTAATAATGATCCCCAGTGATTTGTAGATACTTTTAATGAAGAAATGATGCTCAAACGACCTTCGTAGATCAGCGAGTTCGTGAACTATTCTCTTTGGGGGAATGCGCAATTTTATCTCAAAATTATTAGCGAAAGGCATAAGTACCTAATATATATATAGATAATGCATACAACATTGGATGATTAGAATTCAGCTTCAACGAATGAGTTTGGTTGTTTACTTAATGACATGATGATTTTTGGGATAACAGGCTTTAGCCAAGGTTTCAGACAGCAGTACCTACCATCAGGGAAGATGTCACTAGTTGACAACATTTGCCCTGATATCCGAAACGTTGGTTAAATGAGGAGGAAGCGCAATACGACTTAATATCCCAAAATTCAATCATCGTAATACACCTGTGAAAATTTCGAGTCGTATAATTATAAAGGCAATGTATTTCCATGTAATTTAACTCAAAGTATACACACAATGTGGCATTTAATTGTAGATATTTATTACTTTTGAACTCAAAAATATCGTTACAATACCAACACAAAGGTCTTTGATATTTTGTTGTTGATTGTCAAAAATCTCCATTAGACTATTATCACCGATCACTATTTTTACTGTGGTTATTTATCAATAATTTGAATGAAAGAATTCTTTGTTGTAAACCACTTTATTATTTTTATAAATCATCTACTAGTTTCGGTTTAACTCAACCATCTTCAGGACTGTAAACATGTTAATTTTTTGAACCGAAACCGGTCGACAATGTATAAATATAATAATAAAGTGGCTTAAAACAAACAAAAAAATCATTTAAATTAAACGTCAAGCTACAAAGTGATTGATTTCTTCGATAATTCTTTATTAATATGTTTGACCGAATGTCGAGCAAGGAAGCTAGTGTACAACTTAGAAGATGTTTCCAAACGAACTGTTGAAATCACTGGTACACCTAGTTATGGCCTGTTAACAAATATTATTAATTTCATAACTATTTAAACAATATTTTTGTAAATTTATGAAACAATTATAACCATGGTATATGGTACGTACACGAGGTGATGCTTGGAAAACATAGTAAGGCATTTTTAACATTTTTATTTTATTTATAATTTTTATCTGTGAATTTGTTTTAGTTTTTATATATCTGACACGTAATACATGATAATTTCGATACACAAATTTCAGAAATACATAAAATTAATTTTCTTCCTTGCAAAGTATTAACTATTAATAACATTTTACGTAAAATTGTTTAAGAATATGTTGTAGAATCATCGCTTTTCGGAAAGTACCATTGATTTCTGAACAGCGTTTGAAAAGTAAAAAATATGCACTTTACTTACTTTGATTTTCCAATGAGCCGTCTTTATGTTGCCATTTAAAACCTTTTAACCGATCGCATCGCCCATAATTTTTGTCAGCTTTTAAATGTCAGACTGTGCCAATGTTTGATCTAGGCGAATCTAAATCATCAGTTTATTACGTTTTCTGAATGGTTTCCCCAAAACAAACATCGGCTGTAAACCTCGCCCTGTCAAGTTACCAATCGACGATTGAAATTTTAATTAATATATGAGGCTTGATTATTCCGTATGGTGCCCATTCGGATCCTTTATCCCGACCGAACTTCGGTTGGCCGTAACAAACTAACTTATCAAAAGTGCTGTGCGAACTATTGCGATAAATGGGCCGTGACCGCGGAGGGCCGGGCCGCCCGTCGTATTTTGGTTTTGGTGAACCAAATCGGTTTCACCAAAACTTCACCGAACAAACAACAGTTCTGGATGCGTACAAATAACTGCTAACCTACCACGCATTACTCGTCTATAGTAGACCACAGGGCTGTTGGTAAACATGCTTTTTTAATTGGATCGCAACTGATGTTGGTTTCTTTCTTTTGACGGGGAAGTTACTAATTGGTGGGTTGTTAAAGTTTGTGACACTCTTGGGATATTACTTCAAATGGCTTTTGGCGTGTTTGATGATCAGATCTGAATAGCCCAGTACTTTTAAGCCGTCTTCTTTCCCTATCTCTTTCCCTTACCAACTCCCTTGAGCCTCACAACAAACGCCATTTGGGAATGTCGTAGTTTCACTGAAGAGCCAGCTTCAACGGGCCTTTTTTTTAAATTCCCTTTTCACTTACCTAACTAGAATAATTACCTAAATAAATAGACGTATCAATTTTACACACTTTTATTACTTTGTAAATTAATTTTAGATGAAACGATTTCTTTTTAATTATACCTTGACTTTTTTCAATGTTAATTTCGTCTGGAAGGCAATTATACAAATTGTACCCCTCGTAGCTAATGGATTGCTTATATTGGTTTAGGGTAAATATTATCAGTAATTAGAGAAAGGCTGAAGATGAAGACACCAGTTCAAAGGTCCAAATTTCTCATAACCTGTAGCAACTGGGGAGTATTGCAAGGTGCATTAAAATAGGGAATAATTTATGTAGAGTTGTAGAGGAAAATCATTTTAAAGAGCGCACATTTTAATGTATTTGTGCACACCAATAGTGGTTCAAACAGGTTCGAACTAATTTGGCGCACCTGCTCGCAGTTCCCTCTTACCCGCACTAGTTCTACGACACAGTGCACAACTACATAAGCAAGAATCTCTTTAAAATAAGACCACCGTATATTTAATGAGCAAGGGTAATATGAACCATTCCATACATGAGGATTTTATAAACGTGCGTTAATTCTACAGGTAAACCAGAGTAAAGAGATTCTTGCTCGTGTAGTGGTGTACTGTATCGTGGAACTACTTCGGGGTGATAGACCAACTGCGGGCGGGTGTTTCACACTAGTTCGAACCCGTTTTAACCAATATCGGTTCACACAAATACATTCAAACGTGCGCTCTTAAAAACAATTTGCCCGGAATGAAATTTCAATCAACACGTCGATTGTGAATAAACATGTTCTTTTATATAATTTATAAAACTTAAATAAAAAATAATTTCCGGATATTTCGTGTTAAAGGGGAGAAGGATTATTTATTAATTAGAAATAAAGATAATATTACTACGCAATACGATAAACATAATGTTTTTGATGAGAAAAATATTTTTCTCAATAAATGTAAAAGTACTTTGTGAAAAAATATTTATTACATATTTTTAAAATGTACATAGGCTTAGCATTTATCAAAATCAAATCAGAAATATGACCCTTTTCTGACCATACTTTTTAAAATGTACGATAAACCCGCAAATAATTTTCTAAGCTGCCTCTAAAATTATGAAAATTGTTTTTTTTCATTGCAGATAATAAAAAAAAATAAATAAATGAAATACTTCTCATTCGTACTAGATTTTTACTAAACCTTTAATTAAAAAAATAGATCATTCAGTTTGGATGGGTATTTTGGCCTCCAATCCAAAATTCAGTTTTGTATGAAACAGGCACCGCAGCCGTTCCCCTCACATTGACTTGCATAACGAAAAAACACAAATAACAATTTAAAAAAAAAGTTTTGTCGTGTTTTGTACTCGTAACCTCACATGCGCAATGATTAAAAAAAATCTTTAATAAATCCGGTGTTTTGTGATCTATGATAATAATTTTCCGAAAGCCCCATTTATGAAACTAAACATTTCAGCTGAGTATTTGAAGAAAAGGAGAGGGGAGAAAGAAAATAAAGAAGAACGTAGAAAATGAGAAATTTTGTTTTATGTGATGTGACATGATGTACAAAATGTTTAGGGTAAAATAAGAGAAATAAAGTGGGAAAAAAGAATATGGTGAATTATTTATTGCGGATAAACACGCCACATTATTACATTGCAAAGGCTTTTTCCAAAATATAAAATGGAATGAATGTAGAAAAACAGATTGTAAAGCATTTTTCGTAATAAATTATCCATTTTCTCGTGTACGATTACCACACAACTAATTCTGATCCTTCTACATGTACATATACAGGATGTAACAAAGTATTTAAAAAATAATTCATATTTAAACAAAAAAAAACTTACACATGTCGTCAGTAGTCACTATGGATGAAATTTCTAATCAAGATATTTTTGGATATATGTTTTATGGATGAAATTTGTTTCTATAAAAATGTACAAAATTATGAAACCAGAAATGTAAATAGAATTAGATTACCACAAATGAGAAAAATAGAATCACAGAACTTCTTAATGTACAGAAGACTGAAAATGTTTGATGAGATGGCTGAAAGTCTGAAAAATGAACGTATTTATAAAGTAATTGTTATTCTTAGGGTAAAACTACAATTTTATAAACATTGGAATAACGTACATATATGCATAAAAAAGTACGATGAACTATCTCAATAGATAATAAAAATTAAAAAAAACAGCACCCAAAAATATACCTTTGCAGGTTGCTGACTCAAGAAATACAACGAATGATTTATATGTACATTATTTACGGGTAAATAGAAAAATGTATAAAGTTTCTAAAGATAATAATCCTCAAACCGTAATCTTTTAAATTCCATATAAAATACGGACATTTTCGGATGTATTTCACAGAAAAGATTACAGTTTGAGGATTTTTCTCTTTTGAAACCTTACCCATTTTCCTAACGAGCCATATAGAATTTACAGATAAACTATTTGTGTTATTTCTTGCGTTAGAAAACGGAAAAGTGATATTCAGGGCCATTTTTGAGTGCTGGCCATTAAAAAGCATTTTTTGAAAATTTTTGAAATGTTGACGCGGGGCATGGCAAGAATAATGTTAAGAAGTACTGTTTTAAAGTGTGCCATTAATTACAACATTAAAGCGCTTCTGATGCAGTATTGTACACGAAAATCATGTTTTCATTAAAAATTGTAAATTTACCTTCTCCATATCATATTGTTTTGCAAATCTCTTATTATTGAAATGAACTTGTCGCCATGATTTTGAAATACACCTCTTTAGTATGAATTTTTTTGAGAAATAAGCAATTGGCGGGACAATTCTGCGGCTGTTGGAAAATTCATAATAAAAACTAAAACATCAATACTGAAAATGTGTCACTTTCTCAGGTAAATGGTTTCCTCAGGTTTATAAGTTTCGACGTCAAAGCTTTTAATCACTGCTTAATCAAGTCTTAAAAATCATGAGTACCTCTTTGGTACGTTATCTGGAAACTTTCAAAAGGCAATTCTACCGAATTGTGTATCTGATGTGGTGTGAATAGGGACGATATTTTTTTGTCCATATATTCCAACCTCAAGGTGAATTTCTTATACACATCGTTTCGAACCAATTTTGTTTGCCAATACGGGCCGAGAACATTTTATCTTTAATCTTTGGTTTTGATGTTTCGAAATTGAATTTATTTTCAGTGGAACGTTTTCTCTCCGACTTCACGAGGAGCTTAAAAGCTTTCCTCGCTTCCTCCCCCTCCTCAAAACTCGCTCAAGGTGCAAGTAACCAGTAACTGGCGACTAGCGACTAGCACTAGCGAATAGCCCGTCTTGAGAAACTTCGTTTAAAACACACGGGGATTCGGGTGCCACTGACTGGTCATATGTGTAAGTTCATTTGTATGGAGAACTATTAGCAGACAGACGACTTGGAAATTTTCACTCAAATTGAATTTTAGAAGTAGTCCACTGTGTTTATCTTCTTATCCAACTTGGAACAATTACAAAGTTTGTACTAGCACGTTCAAACACAGGAGCATTATCTTTGAATGGACATTCAAAGTAGCAGTTTGAAGCACTCATATTAATGACATTAGTCTTTAATCTCTGAGCCAAGACATAATTACATCAGATGAATTGTGTAGTGATATCCTTCAATTGTAATGTAATCATGGGTTTCAAAAGTTGAGTTATACAAAAACATTAGTTGTAATCATTTGGATGTCGTAAGTTGTAAGAAATAAGTTTTGAATAAGGGTTTTGTGCGATATCTAAGTTTTTGTTTTTATATTGCATACTCTTGATGCATTTCTGCATTAAAAAAAATTCGCACCTTTCGTATCCCCACTACTTAAAAAACAAGCCGTAATTGCTGTCGTAAAATATGCATTTTACTAGAAAGAAAAAAAAATCACCAATATATTTCGGTCACGGTCGCTTTCATACTATCTGTTTCACCGTTTTGCATTAATGATTGATTGCTGGCCGAAATTGGGCTATGTGCAGTAGTGGATAATATCTGAGTGTTACTCGAAAAGGAAAAGGAATATTAAGAGTCACGGTCGTTTTGCGATTTCATGGAGGACCCTACTGACCCCCCCTTGGATGGTACGTTATATTCTTACGTTTATGTATGTAAAGGTTAAGGTGATTATTGATTTTTTCATCACAAGATGTCGCTGTATATTAACCATTAACTGACAATTATTAAAAAGGGCGAGAATAACCTGAGAATAGATATTTGTTTTCTTTCTGCTTCCATCAGAATCTATCAATTATGGAAGGCTTAGCTAGCAGAGGATTGAACCCGCGAAGCCTGGATTGGAACCGAATGCTCTGGACCACTCGGCTACAAACCGGTCTTCAATCAATAGTTATGAAATTATGAGCTTTACTAGTTGATGTACCTAGGGCTACATGGCTGACTACATGATGACTAGGGCTTAGTGCCAAATGCGCAACAATTGATAGATCTGCTATAAACTGCTTCTCCCAGATCGCCTGTAGACATAAAGTACATTCCTGCTGTATTAGGTACTTGCACAATAGTCAAAAATATATTCCCACCCGAGAAAGAAATAAACACAATAATAATTATGTTTAACCGTGCCGTTGCCAAGAGAGGTAGTCAAAATCTCACAAATTACTATCCTCCGTGTACTATTTTAAATAGATACCTTGTATAGTATAGTAATTGTTATATATTATGATAATTTTTTCACGAGAAGACACTAAAAGTGCAAGGCATTAGAAGAATTTGGAATCAAAATGTATGAAAAAATACGAAAAATGGCAGAATAATGATAAATATCTCGGGGTAACTAACCCCTTATGGCAATCCGAGTTTGGTTTTGCATGTTGGCATACCGAAGGTTAATAAATCGTCCCTAATAAAGAATCAAGATACTTGGTGTCATTTAGTGAGTGGATATTTAATAACATTGTAAAATTTAATTTTCTTCAAATGAAAAAAAGTAAAGGATAAGAAAAATGTTTTTTAGTTCTTGAAATGTAAATTAAATTAAATTTGATGTGTCGCACAACGTAATAATAAATACGTTCTGATGCTAACTAATTTTAGTACACGAGGACAATAATAATTGAGAGGACATTCTAAATTCACGGCTCACGAGCGTCACCGGGTAGCGCTGATGAATCACAAACAGGAATAAGTAATACAGCCTGTAAGTAATAATGTGTGTTAATTAAAGACAGCAGTAGCGAATATTATTATTTAATTAGTTTATGCCTCGACACCAACCAAGTAATTGGCCGCTTCAAACAAAGCAGAATTAATTAAGATAGGTAGTAACGTTATGCGGCAATCTAGGATCTGGCATTGAGTCTGTTACTTCATTGGCAATTTGGCATAAAGATATGCGAGGCACGTTCTCTTTGCTAATATCGCGGCTGTGACGGAATACACAACGGGATTGTTAGACGTTAGACCTACCATTCTACCATCCTACCAACAAGTAAACAATAAACAGCAAGCAGTTGTCGGGGAAACGTTGCCGGATAAAACCAGCGTCGGCATCGCAGCGCAGTTTTGAGATGCTCTCGACGTCGCGGCGCACAGTGGGCCATTTAATGATTCTGGCGGGAAAAAAATATGTCTGGTTCTTAAAAAAGGTTTTACGCTTTTATAAAATGCAGGTTATTTATTTTGTATGCACATGTATAATGCACTAAGAAAATACATAGTATACGATGGATATATGAATAAAGTGACAATACTACAAAATTAAATATATGAGAAATGATTTTAAGAACAATAAATAGTAAACGAAAATTAAGGAAATATTGATATTATATATTATAAAAAAAAATAATTTACACACTTCAACCGTTGATGTAGACGTATTTGCTGACTTAACTGAACTCTAAATTTTACATCATTGTTTATAAACAGCTCTCTGCGAACAATTCGTAGATGCTTCCCCAAAACGTGAAAATTTCCTAAGAATCGCAATTTGCTTCAGCTGATATAATTGTTTTTTAGATAAAAAAACTATCTTTCAATGAATAAAATGTAAACCCAAGAACAAAGTAACGCATATACAAATAAGTTGCATCATCAATATCAAGGTAAGTAAAAATCTTTTAAAACATTGCCCACTTTCTGACCTTTAAAAAATTTGCCCACCTATTTTTCATGTATATGAAAAAATATTGCATTTACATGCATACCTCGTTTTAATTTTAATAATATTTTTATGGCGGCTCTTGCAACAAAAGTTCGAAACATGCACGATGCAGCTGTTCGAAGAGTGCGTACCTAACGCGCACGCCTGTTTGTGGCGGTGCGATTCAATGCTGTGTTAGAAAGCACGCACGCATGACTATGTTATATTTCAATAAAAGATTCGTTTAATTTTAATACGTGAGGTTATATATGTTCAGTGTTAGTTATTTGCGTAGTAACAATTATTTAACCAGTGTTTTTTAAATTGCTTCCAAGTAGTTTGTTAAAATGGACTTCTGTGCGGCGGGAGAAGCTGGGAAAAGGAAAGGAAGGTTTTATAGTCGCTTTTATGGCAGCTAGAATCAGATGACGAGATTTTTGTTTTTGAAAGTTTTATTCCCTCTCTATCCCGGAGGACTAATATTTGAGATCAGCGTTTTTTTAAGGTTTTATTCGTATTTGGTGAAAGGAATTTTATGTAGAACACAATAATCTCACTGAAAATAATTAAGTAATAATATACGGATTTGTTCTCTTTTGCAATTTTCCATACCAACCATAATATAAATTATTCCTTTTTTTAAAGAGAGATATACATTCCCTGGTTACCAATAACCTGACATATTTGAAAATTTTCTACTACCATAATTATAAGCGATAGATGTTGCTTGTGCAATGATAAGGGATTTGTATAGCAGAGGAATTGAACCCACGATGCCTTGACTCGATGCATTTGTCTACTCAGTTACTGACTAGTACTCGTACCAGATTATCAATCCGTGAAGAGAGATCGTGAAATATTTAGGTTCGATTTTCTGCTTTGCTTTGATTTTCTTCTATGCAATCTCCCTCCTCTCTGCTCCAAAAGCGAAAAAATATTATTAATAACATTTTTTGTGGTTGTTTACACCTTCACCTATTTATCGACTGTTGATTATGTATAACTATTTTATCTCCACCTTTTACAAGGCTAAATACCCACCAACATAGTGATCAGCGTTTCCCTTTATTAACCTTTTCGTACTGTGCGCCAATAGTTGAAAATATATGGATTTTCGAATTTTTCCCTCCTTATCCAGAGAGAATAAAAATCGGCGAATATCGGTTTACAATTGCTGGCATTATTATATATTATATATATATATATATATATAGATATTTTGGTTAATCGCGACATTTGCCCATTTTAATTGAGTTTTCAGAAATGTACGTTGTGGCGATATGTATTTATTGTTTAACTTTTATGTAAATTTTTTTACATAATAAAATATTGTGTTCTTTCGATTCAGTGTATAATTTATTATTTTAAGTTAGACACGCGATTAGAGACCTAATTTTATTTCAAATAAAAGTTATTAAAGAAATTTAAAACTTTTTTCCGCATTTTATTTTAGATCGTGTCTTTTTCAAACTTTCATGGCCATCTTCAAACTGTAAAAATAATTTCGATAAATTCATATACAAGTTTTGGGGTATCAAAGGTGGTAAAACCATGATTTTATTTCAATTTTATTAATCAGTTTTGCTATATCCGTCCATAATAGGTCCAGCCTTTCCTTTCCACCTAAGCCGGTGATATTCCGTGTTCCAATCCGCAGCTTTGATGCTTTAGGTTTGATCATGGTGCCTATCTCCGAGCTATAAAAGATTGTGGCAAGCAAACTGTTTCTACCCGAATTCGCGCAGTATTTATATTATTTTAAACCAGGCACACCTGTGTGTTATAATTTTTAAAAATTATATTTTTTATAAATTCAAAATGTCTTCAACCCACAATATGTAAAAATGATCACAGGACATTTACTAATGTCTAAAAGAAGTTTGTTAAGTTCGCACCAATCTTGTAATTTATTTAAATTTAATTGATTGTGAAAATAGTCTTCAATAGTTTTTATTAGTTTGAAGAGTTTTAGATCGTCGGCGAAGAGTAGCAAAATAACATTGTTATCATATACAGTTATAAAATCATTAATAAACAGTAAAACAAGTATTGGGCCTAAATGTGAACCTTGCGGTACACCACTTGTTGCCACGAATGTATATGATAGGTTAGAATTGAATGCTACTTTGCAAAGTTTATTAAGAAGGATTTTCTGGTTTACTTTGTAAAATACTTTTACAAAATCAGTATATATTGAATGGACTTGGGTTTTATCTTCAAGTGCACTGGATATAAATTGTTCATATAAAGGGGATTTTCATTATGAACCTCATCGTAATATTTTTTTAATCATTGAAGATAATATTAAATATTCTCAAATGACATGGCTCGGAAAATAATAAATAAAAATCTGATAAGTATATCCGAGAAAATATCTAGATTGCAAATAAATTCTAAGGTAGAATCTTGCAGTCAATACAGAAAGATAGCAGCTAAAAATATATGGGAATTAATTGAAATGATCTTAATAGTTTTTAAATGTACGAATGATATCCATACAAAGGACGGAAAGCAATAAGGTGCCATTAGCTCAATTGGTTCCGGGTAGACCGAGACTTCCTGGGTTCGAGTTACTTTATTATTTTCTGTTTCATATTTAATTTTATATATCTTTCTTCATCAGGTAATCCAATGAGTAAAACACACACGCCCCTGTCTACAGTTTGAAATATAAATATATTAAACAACATCGACCAAAAGTAATGCGTTCCGCTCAGTTGATAAAATGAAGAAATAATATATTTTTGCGTAAAATTAGACGTAAAGGAGTAGGTAAGGAGTCAGAAAAATAATTTGTAGTTTTCAGTGGCCATCCAAGGTCCCAGCACGAACATATTTTATTGGTAATTCACAGTCTAGGGTTTCTGACCCCGGGTCCATGTGGTTCCCTCGGGGCCGAAGAACATTTAAAGGGAGCCACTGGCCAAATATCTACTTTTTAGAACCAGAGCGCACTCTAGGGGGGTCACGTTCTATAGAAACATACACGCAAGAATATAGAATATTGAAACGAAACACCAAAGGAAATTTACTTATAATATGTTAAAAAAATAAGTAAACAGTATTTTTGAAATAGGAGGGCGATTCCCATTCTACTTAAGCATAAAGAATAGTCTTTATTGTTAAAATTAAAAACTTTCATCTTAACCGCGATTCCGGCTCTCGCAGCTAGAATCATTGGCTACTTAGTGACACTATCCTTCCACGAAAGACACCTACCGATCTGTCATTTAGCGAATGATGAATTTTATCATTTGAAGAAATAATGATAAATTTTTACATATATTGTTATTTTATTATTTTACTTGAGGATTTTCAAATTGTTTGGTATATATTGACCATCCCATTGGGCATACGCCTGTGTTGGGATCACAATTTACATTAGTGGTTATTCAGCTACCTACATGACAATTTTGAAAATAACAGCTTTTTTTTTTTAAAGAAAGACAAATAAATATTCCCTGGTTACGAATAACTTGACAATATTTGAAAAACTCCTACTACCATCACAGTAAGCGGAAGATGTTGCTTGTATCGTAATCGAGGACTTAGCCAGACGAGGAATTGAACTCACAACGCCTGGGTGAAAAATAAATACAGTATACCTTTGTAATTACGAGAATTTTTTTTTATGGATACAAGCAAATTACAGAATATTTGTAAGGTTAATTCTATTAGAAATATTTGTTTTTTGTTAAGGTTGTCTTCTAAATATTTCTTGACAAAGTTAAATATTTGAGTTTTATCATTAGTGCATCTGATCTCTTACGGTAGTCGATCGAAAAAATATTGTACTTGGTAAGTATTTATGATAGAGATGTGCAAATGAGGTATTTAATTTTAGGCATGGAAAAAACATATTTAAGACGGTACGGTTTTCAACCAAAAATCGGAATTATAATTTTTTTAATGTTTTGAATTATTGTATATTTAATGTGTGGATTTTGAAAAGCAGGTACTTGAAATTCTTCAAATAGGCGATCCGTTGGGTACTCCGAAACTTTTAATTCATTATTCTTTGAAAAATCCCCATTGACAGATGGTTAGATTTATATTCGGATCCCCTACTGTGACCTAATGAAAGCATGTTTTAGATTGGATTCAACTAAGGCATAGTACATTGAGTAGAGGTTATTTATCGATAAAAAATTTGTGATTCTTAAAAATACAGTTTTTTTTTTACCGTTTAACCTTTGTACGAGTATTTGGTCTTTATCCCCTTTATCGATGATTACTCCTAGATATTTGATTTCATTTGTTGTTCTTAGTATTGTGCAGTTTGAAAAGCAATAATTTTTATTGTGAATTTTGATGTCGTGAATGACGATGTCAAAATAATGGTGTTAAATGAACTGAATTAGTGAACTTGCAATGTAAGTAAAATCAGTAAAACTAAGCCAAAACCGGAAATGTGATTAAATGTCAAATAAACGTAAATTATATTCTAAAAATCATAATAACTACACGTGTAAAGTAAATAGGAAATAATTGGATAATTAATTATTCCATCCAGGGTTGCAAATTTAAAATATGTTTTTTTTTTAAATTCCTAAATTGTAATAATTGGAATCGATCTAATTTTGCTCTGCGATCCACTGACTGGGAATCCTTAACGTATTGAATCATTAATTGAATGCTGCCGTAATGCATGTTTACACGGTTGAAATCTGATTACATATATTTATAAAGTTTCTCACGCATTCTACAAGTTGTGATGCCGACACACCCTGGAATATATATTCCAGGGGTAGATGGAGCAAGCTATTGCTAAAGTTATAAGGTAAAAAAAGATTTTGATTTCCTTTGTGTATTAATCTATTAAAACAATTGTACCCTTTAATCCTCTGATACACTAAACACCCTCCCTTCGATATATAAAAAATGTACTTCATTTTTTTGTAATGTAATGATTTATTTACATAATTGTGAATAAACAAGTTTTAATAATATAAACTCGTATACAGATATTTGTTTTAACAATTCTAATTGAACAATCCTAGTCCCATAATATGGAGATATTTCTTACAAATAAATTGATATTTTACAATTCTGTACCAGCGGCGTGCATTGCTCTATAATAATAATAATAATAATACTTGTGTAGCGCCGTTTTTGTGAAAAATCACCTCAAGGGCGCTGTACAAATACTACTTGCTAGGGTTTATCTTATTATGCACATATACAGAAAACATGCTTACCTGGTAGGGCACTCCAGATTAAAGACCAAAGGTAGTCTATGTATACTTTTTGAAGTTCGGGTATAAATTGTACATTAAATATTTAAAAAAAACCATTTTATTATATCACTAAAAAGTATAAATTTGTCAGATAGAATTAATTTATCAATGAAGAATGATTGTGAGAAAAAAAAAATTAACAAATTTGAGGAAAAAAAAATTCTTCAAAATTTATTTTATTTTCTTGAACGGTTTATTTTTCTTAGGGTACGCACAGATTTTCAGCCTTTATGGACTGCATGGCAATGCTCTATACCTCATGATGGAAATTAGGTAATGAACTGCAAATAGTTGCAGTGACTAAAATATATCCACGGTTCGAGAGTTTTGGTGAGACAAAAATAGATCGAAAGCATTTCAGTTATTTATAGATTTCTAAATTGCAAAAATATTGATGTGTTTGATACATTTTTACCAGGAATTTATGTGTTGTAGAATTTACTGTCCATCGTCCGAAAATAGAAGACATAAAATACCAGCGTTCTATTTCTGGCGTAAAATATGATGTACTTACCTATTGTGTTTTTATTCTCCGCCCAAATTTATTGGCCCGATGAAAAAAGGTCTTTTCATGCAGTATTTTAGTAGTAATAAAATATCTTTCATTATTATTGATATATCTGACGATGCGATAAAATAAGTATTTTAGTATTATTATGAGGCATACATAATAGAGGGTTATTATATTCTAGATCATTTCAAACGTAATTTGGTAATATAAACCTGATAGTACGTTCGATTGAAAAACACATTTAAAAAAAAACAACAAAAAAATTCGCCAGCTTTCTTGTACGGATAAAGCTTTCTGAGGAGGAGTATATATTTATTGGTAGGAGATTATCAACACTTTTTCCAGTTTCTAAAATAAAAATAGCAATAAAAATCACCAAAGTTATTGGGAGACATATTATAAAACTGGCCATACGAGTTGGTAGTATTTACTCGGAGAGAAATACAAAGAAGGCATCTTATTAATTTTTATTTTGTTTAATTGGTAGAATTCCATGTAATTTTTTAAAATAAAAATTGAAGTTGATCAAATTTAATGGTGTTATGATTATGTTCTGCGAGATGGTTTTTAATTATTGTTACAGCTGTATCGGCGTTCAAAACCATTTTCAAACTGTGGATAGGACACATTCAGATGACTTATTTATTTATTTATTCTTAAAATTAAAAAAAAAAACAAAAACAAAAACGTTAGCCACTCATCTCACAAGGACAGTCCTGTGTTGAGATGAACGGCTTTACAATTTTAGTGAAACGATATATTATATATGTCTTTAATTAGCATCTTATACTTATATGGTTTTATTTACTTACACCCAATTTTAATTTTGACGTTGTATAAAATGATTTATTACTGGTAAAACCGATTTGCTTTAAAAATAATTCTGATAATTATAAGCTGTATTCCCCACTTAAAGCTGTAATTAAAAACAAAATTATTCGCAGAACTTAAGAATAAGATTATTGAATTTGATTTACCTTAAATTGTAGTTAAACATTAAAAAAAAATTAGCTATCATCCAAACCGTGGACATCCGTGGAAGACTGGCGAAGTAGTGTGAACGTCATGAACGTCCATTTACGTATTTCTGTTAAAATAAGAACCAGTTTAATTATGAATGTACACATATATTAAAATGTGAACATAATAATCATATTGTGACATTCACGATACGAGGAAATAAGCGCTTGAATTGATTTAAGTACTGTAGAATAATTTTAAAGAGATTATTGCTGTAGTAGTGGTGTATTTTATCGCACGATGCGGGGTAAGGGGGGACTGCATGCGAGAGGTCCAAACTATCATATTTTGAACCGATTTGAACCACTATCGGTGTGCATCATATCAGTGTGCACACTGTACACGACTACACAAGAAACAATCTCTTTAAAATGATTTGTCGGTATATTATATTCATTTAGAACCCAATTTAATTTCCCGCTTATATCGTTCTCAATATATTTTCAAAAACCAATTTTAAAAATTTGATGTTTTTCAACCGAATGATATAAATAGCCCTATATAATAAAAAAAGTCTCATTGACGACATAGAAACACAAAAAAAATACCACTTATACATCTATTGATATAATTTCTCTAATAAAATAAGTATGAACTTCACAGTCTTCATACTCACATTCCTGAAAAAAAAACGTTGTACGACTGAGTCAGCAAATTTAGAAAAAAATTCTTAAAAAAACTTGTAAAATTTCACGAATCATCGCTTTTAGCCGTATTCCCCAAAAAACCTTATCTGGCATTCCGAGGTAGAAAATAATTTGATCAAAACGTTTCCCAACAAAAAGATTACACGCCTTTCTTGAAAGAGTTTTTGAATAACAAACATCTTATTATAAAGCCGAAATCTCAGTTTGATAGCGACCCGTTTGTTCGGATATGTGAGGGGGATTGATTTAGAATTTCATGTTCGCCTATTAGACCCTCATTAACATAGAAACTTATTTGATTCATACCACCTACCAAGGGAGGGGGAAGAAAAAGAGAATACAACCTTACCAGATTTTCCACCCCTAGCCTGCCTTTTCACATGTTAGCTCCCACATACATAATTTTATGATTTTTAAAATTCTCATTTTTCTCGTGGTATTGAATTCATTTATTACCTTTATTTATTCCTTTAAAAACAAATATAACAAAGGTTTACGCTATACTTGTCTCACTGGCAAGATTCTCATGTCGATACAAACGTACTACATACATCATTTAAAATAAAGCATACTAATTAAAAAAAAAACGAAAGATAATAAAGAAATAATATACAGATAATAACAAATATAGATTGGAAGTTGCGTATGAAAATCGTATTTTAAACGGTATGTAGAGGTTAAGTAAGAATTTTTTTTATTGTTTTATAATAAAAATTTAAGTAGAGACAAAACAAAAATTGATGAAAAGATGGAAATCATTAAGTTCGAAGAGTTTTTAATAAATATAAAATAATCTTCGAATCCATGGATTACTGGTCCATTAAAAGAGATTCCTTGGAGCTCATTGAAGAGAAAGTGGAAACTATGGTAATCTGACGGAGCAGAATCAGGAGAATAGGACCCAAAACAAACTCCAAAAGGGGTTTTTAAATAGCTTCTCTCGTAGTGTTAAGTGCGATGGCGACCCCCCCCGTGTATATGGCAATGATTCTAGCGGCCTGTGATGCCGTAACTCTTGATTAAATTCAAGCGGGATATGTCAGAAATTAAAAATAACATTTAATTTTACTCAATTATCAAAAAGGACAAACCAACCTAATTAAATAATCGATTTTTTTTCACACTTAAGGCGGAGGGGGATTATTTATTAATTCGAAAAATGATAAAATTATTTTCTCTTTAAGAACTTTATATTTATTGAATTGTGTTATAATATTACCATTATTTAGAAATATAAAAAAAAATCCCTTTTCACCTTAAACTAATTTACATAGCTGTATTCTTAGTCTAATTCCTATGCGTACTTAAAAAAATCATATTTAATAAATTTAAAAAAAGATGTGTTCATAAAAAAATAAGATAATTTTTTATTATATTTGTTGAAGCTTATTTGAACCGAATACCGAATTCAAATGCCCACAGTGGTGTAAGAAGTTTATTCTGTATGATAATGTGGTATAAAGATGATGAGGGTAGCATGTTAATATCGCAATATTAATAAAATCTTTGAAAACATCCGAAACACACCCTCGCACTTGTGAGGGAGAAATAACTTCCACCAAGATGGTTGGGATTTATTGATTTTCAATTTTATTTGAAAGTAAGTCTTTCCCACCCTTCAGACATTTTGGGGGATGAAAAAGCGCTAAATTCTGGTACAAATAGTGAGAAAACTCGATCATGGCTTTCGTAGAGAATAAATAATATCAGAAAAACTTCCGCCAACTTTCTGACGGCTGCCGAAATCTTAGAATTTTTTTAATGCTGATTTTTCAATGTTTATCTCTTTGTCGCGATAATCTACTGAATAATTCTTGTGTTTTTATTGTTGTTGGCTGTCTGGAAATGTTCAACGAATTTATTAGAAAAAATGTAATCATTGGGTTTCTCGGTGAAGAGAGACGAGCTATTGACAAAGTTTTTCATTTCATTCAACAAATTAAGTTCATTTGAAATAAAACTCAAATTTCAGATATATTGTTTTTGATGCCACCCAAAACATTGTTTTCAACGACTTTTCTTCAATTTTTTTAACTCAAACTTCTTGAGCATAATCCTGGTGTCGTCTTCCTCTCGGTAGTAAACCTAAGTGACAAGCAAATTGTTCTCATCTATCCACATAATCCACGGCGGGTACCTACCACACTATTACGACTATTATAACTTGCGACGGGAACAACTCACAGATATTTTTCCATTAAAACATATTGATACCACATTCCCACACTTCTACGATATTTGAAAATATTACTTAGGACAAAGTAAAGTAATTGACGTTTTTGAGTTCAGTGAAATAAATTTTACAAGCATTTATATAAGGCATTTTTTTATTCATTTTTTATTAACATTTAAAACCTGCTGAACTACTTTTGTAGTTTTTTAGAAAAGTACATATAAAGACGTACATGTAATATGGTACATTATTCAAATTTACAAATGGAATATACGAGTATAAAATGATGATGGCAAATGAACAGGTATACGATTACATTTTTGATGATAGAAAACAGAGAAAATATGAGTATTGATTATAATCTATTTACCGACATTTAGTAGGTATAGCAGTACACCAGAGCGTAATAGTAATAAATGCGCGGCCCGTTTCATACAAAAGCTAATTTTGGATTTGAGGCCAATATACTCACCTAAACCTAATGATCTTCTTTTTCACCAACAGGTATAGCTACCTAGCACGGCTTAGAAGTATTTTTTTGTTGTTTTAAATTGTGAAATATAGGCCACAAAATAAAACGATTTTTAACGATTTTAGAGACAACTAGGGTAATCATTTAGCGATTATGAAAAAAAAAAATTACTCCGTCTACTATGAAAATATAATATAATAATGCCGGCTGCTTTTTATAATCGCTCTTAGTTAATCTTGGAAATATTGGAAAGTTCTTAATTTTCCCGGTGTAAAAATAGCATAAAATAACCGCAATATTTTTTAGGTTACATTTATAAAAATTACATAATTTTAGTGCTGCCGTCTCGAGCTTAAATCAAGTTTATAATAAAAACCCACATATTTTAAGTTGAAATCTGCTTCGTTCTTCTGAATTAACGCTTCGAGAATCGGTCACATCGGCCGAAAGGCCACATGTACTAGTGAAGTGATTTACAACGGCTGTTCGGGCTACGGTGGTTGTAAAAAATCTTGTATACAATCGGGAAGTGCCTGACTAGGGGCTACTCTCCGACCTGCTGTGGTCCGACCCCAACGAGGACACCGCCGGCTGGGGCGAGAACGAGCTTCACTTTCACCTTCGTCATTGGTATCAGGTGGTAGAGGACGGGTATGAGTTCTTTGCCAAGAGGCAACTGGTCAACCACTTCTCGGCGCCCAACTACTACGGGAATTCGATAATGCAGGTGCAATGATGTCAGTGGACGACACGCTGAAGTGCTCCTTCCAGATCCTGAAGCCGGCCGACAAGCGCTACCTGGCGTACATGGCGTACATCACCAACTGTCCCGTCACGCCGGCCACCATCCTCCTCGCCGCTCACCCCTTTTAAGAGTATTCTGTGTTATTTATCCTAAAAATATATGGATAATAATTCATTGTCTTAGCTTAAATACATTCTTTTACATCATTTGTGTTAGCGTCTTGCAATATTTCGTAAGGAATAAATACAGTTATTCTTTTTTTTTCAAATTTAACATGTATGAAAACTTAGACAAAGCCGTATTTAGTTTTGATAATTTAACTGCATCTCTTTATATGGTCTATAAATAATGTGTAATGATAGCCTGTCCAAAAAGAGAAAATAAATGTAAAAAAAATAAAAAATTCTTAGAATAGATGTAATATAAGAATAATATAAGAATAGGAAGTAATATTTCTACAGCGCCCTTGAGGTGATTTTTCACAAAAACAGCGCTATAAAAATCATCCGATTATTATTATTATTATATTAAATAAAATTTAAAAATGTTAAAATCAGCATTATGATGAATTTAAATTTAAATCAAAAATGACTAATTTACGTTGGAACACAAATTTGCCGAACATAATTTAAAATATCGACGGGAAAAATGTTTTTTTTTAGATGTTTTATTTTTTTATTTTATTTTATGTAATCATATTTTTCATTTAAAACGTATTTACTATATTTTTCAATAAAAAAAAAAAAATTAGTTTGGGTGGGTATTTTGGTTTCAACTCAAAAATTAAGTTTCGTATGAAACAGGCCGCGCAGCCGTTCCTTTTAATACAATATATTCAGATATAATGAGTAAGAACAAAAATTTGAAATGTACTTTTCAATTAGCAACACAAGATGACGAATAAATAATGATTATTTCTAGTAAAAGCAATCTATTAAAATACGATAATTTATTTAACTGCACTTAAAACACCTCACCTTAGAATTATTTAATTTTTTTCATCAAGCACATTATTTTAATATGATGTAATTTATTATTTTGTAAATGAAATCTTCAGCATGGGAAATCCCAGTGAGGATATCATTATTCGTTATTTTGTTATAAAAAAGAAGATTTTATGATTAAGGTTTGTACAGCGCCCTTGAGGTGATTTTTCACAAAAACGGTGCTATACAAGTAATCCAATGATTATTATTAATATTATTAATAAAGCATTATTATTATAATGCTTTAGCAATATTAATTGAAAAAATATGAATAATCAGGTGGTTTCATTTCTAATTATGTAAGTAATGAAATAAATAAAATAGTTTTCATCACTTTTATTTGGTATGTACTTTTGCCGACCGGGTTTCGCCACTACCGTAGCTTCTTCAGGGCAGTATACTACTAAACTATGAAATAAAGTACACATGTATTATAGATTGATAAAAACAGGCGAGTGAAGGGCCTAGGGTGGGAGGGGAGCAGGTACTTGACCGGGAATGGTGTGTGCTTTGTTTAGTGGGAATATTTTAAGGATTGGGCTTTTATTGAAATTTATTTGATTATTAATGAGTCTACTATTAGTGTTTTTGGCTTTCCTTATTTCTAATGCTTCTGAGTTATCTAGTCTGCCTATTCCATTTTTATGCAGTATTATTATGCCATATTATCATCAATTTACCGCTTCAAATGAAAATAATGAAATAAATCTTTAGTTCTGACACCACAAGAATTTAAAAAAAATCAACACGTTTAACGTTGTATCTGCTGTGAATATGGCTATCTTGTTTTATCTCATTAAATTAGTACATGCTAAATACAACAGAAGGTGATGTTATTCTCGTTTAATATATTCACATTAAAATCTCTAATAAATATTAAAGACGATACCTGCACGTGGCTGATTATACCAGACCAAATAACTACCATTTCTCTTCGAAAGAACACTTAAATACCACTCCAATTCTATTCTGAATATCGCTCGAAAAGTAATAATAGGTAGAGGCTTATTCGTATTTTCAATCCTTATACAATATTATATTGTGGCAGAAAGGCTTTTATGAAAGGTAAAAAACCTGGATTACTTTTCCATCAGTCAGACTTAGCGGAATCGCTGGAGACTTAGGGAAGGGGTTCAGGATGTCTTATTCCAGGTTTAAGAAACTGCTGCGTTTTCACGTCATACTTGTTATGTAAGTGTGCTGTTATCGTAGGTTCAAACATGGCAATAGGTACTCACTTTAGAATCTTGCTCGGAATCTATTATGTTTAGAATAATAATCCCGAGCAATATTACCAGTATTGCACCGATTTTATTTAAATAACTCAATTAACCTGTCCATGCACCGAGCTCCTAGTGTTCGAAGCAACATATTTTTAGCAGTCAAAAGGCTAAACGAAATTAATTGTGACTGTAAAAACATTTCGGGCACTTACATTAATGTTCAAGTATCGCTTGATGCTCGCTCGCACTTGTCTAGGTCATTCGTCACATGCTTCGCGCAGTCAGGACGCAAATGGCTTCATCCAGACAGTTTGCACGACGCACAGCACACTTTCAAAATGAAATCATTAAATTATTTGTAACTATAATAATATATTCGTACCGTTTCATCAATGTTCAACTATTGCTTAATACTTGTTGTCACTTGTCTAGCTCCTTCGTCGCATGCCTCAGGGAGTCAGGACGAGTCTAATGAAACATTTTGCTAACTTAAGCGAGCATTTTATCTCTAACTGTCTAATAATGTTCTAATATTGTTAATTCTTTGCAATTTTTTACCGCCCTGCTTTTGTGAATTATCTCTCTTGGACTTAACGGTTAGCACCCAAAAATACACACTTTGTAGTTTGCTAACGCAAGACATAATATGAATGATTTATCTGTAAATTCTATTCGGGTAGTTGGGAAAATGTATAATGTTTCAAAAGACAAAAACCCTCAAACTGTAATCTTTTAAATTCTATATGAAATACATACTGGAATTTTAGGTAAAACATTCAAAAATCGCTTCACTTTCCGACATTTTCGTATGTCTTTCACTATGCGGATTTTCGCCTTTTGAATTCTTATATATTTTCCCAAATACCGGTGTAGAATTTACAAATAAGTCATTTTTAGTATTGCTTGAGTTAGCAAACTACGAAGTGATGATGAGAGTAATTTTCGAAAAATGACCAATAAATCACCTTAAAAACACTGTATCGCGGAATGAAATCGGTTTCAGATTTTAGAGATAAAATGAATGTTTATAATTTTACAGTAGGCATAAGGTAGGCATTGTGGGAAAAGGCATACAAATTTAATATATTTGACATTCTGAGAAGTAGATTCTTGTTACGAAATTAATTACGGTACTTGCATGAAAATAATTATATGAGAGTGTAACGTATCCGATGAATCAGATAAGATAAATATAAACTCAACAGATTATTAACTTCACATAACAAATTTAGCGCTTATTGAGTACCTACCTGCTCTTGTTATTATATTTCTAATAATGCGAAAAATTTGAAAATAAAATTTGCTCGAGAATATTTGTTACGTAAATATTGAATATTTAATCCGAACATTTTTGCGATAAATATTGTTTCCGTGTGACATAATAATATTATGATATCGATTCTTACAAAATTAAAAAGAATCTACAGAATGTTTTAAAACCTTTATATTATAATTTGGTGTACATATTATATTATATGGAACTCGTGGGATTACACCACCCTATATCTCCACCCGAGATCTGGAATAAACATAAAAAACCTTTTTTCAAATTTGTTGTTCTTAAATTAATTGCATTTTATAAAATACATATCTTTCATTATAAGATTCAACATTAACACAGAGTCACCCTACATTGTTTACTTTAATGTAATAATTTCTCATACCTTCGAGCCGCTTTAGTACCCATCTGTATGAAATATTTTTGGAAAAATAATGATGATCTATCGATATTTGAATATTAAAAGGGACATTCGAATAATTTATACAAATGTTTTCTAAATAATAAATCTGTATTTTTCTTGTTTTACTTTTATTGATGTGTTATTTTTTTTATAAAATTGTTAACGTCGATACAGGCTTAGTTTACTGAGGTTAAAAATGGAATTGTAAATAATAAATGTAACATGCAAATATTTTTTATAAAATTGTTAACGTCGATACAGGCTTAGTTTAGCGAGGTAAAAATGGAATTGTAAATAATAAATGTAACATGCAAATATTTTTTACGAAATTGTTAATGTCGATACAGGCTTAGTTTACTGAGGTTAAAAATGGAATTGTAAATAATAAATGTAACATGCAAATATTTTTTATAAAATTGTTAACGTCGATACAGGCTTAGTTTAGTGAGGTAAAAAATGGAATTGTAAATAATAAATGTAACATGCAAATAAATAAATATATAAATAAAAAAGATTACACTTAAAAATAAATATATATATTTATACAACTTGTTGCAATAAAGACGATACATATAGATTGGCTTTGATGAGAGACAATTGTGAAAAACAAAAAACAACGAAAAGTTTTCTTGAGATGACTTTAGATTTATTAACTAACTATATCTGAAAATCAGGATTACTTCCACAGCCACTTTTCTTGGAGATAAATTACAGGAGAGAAAAACATACAGGAAAGAAAAAAATACAGGACGGAGCACCAGGTGCTATGTAATAAATGAACCACTGCAACCCATGTATAACTTATTCTTAATATTATAATAACTTAGTATTATACAACATTGACAAATTTACGGTGTTGGCGAAATCTGGTTGGCAATAGTATAAAAATAAAAGTGATGTTCAACAAATATATTGTTTTATTTTAAACACAAATATTAACTTCGGTTTCCCATCCCTATCCTGTCATAAAGGAGAACTTCACTCTGCAGACCCAACACATTAGACGTCTTTCTCTGCATCTTTTTTTGGTTTTGCAGTATTGTATTTTCTATTTTTCAATGTGACCAGAATAACGTTTTTTTTTCGTTTAATACTTATAAAAACTGGACATTTTGATAATTGGATGAAGAAACATCAACAATAATCATACAAGTATTTATTTATACGGGGTTTTCACAAAAATATCATATTATAATTAAATCTTATTATGAACTAAATCTTAAACGAAATAAAAATAAAACACTATAGTGACAGTGATGAAGTATGTCGAAATCAGAAGAGAGTAATGCGGAAACTGGAGAGGTCCTACAGACAGTCAGGGGTTACCTCACGAAACGATTGGATACAGGCTCAAAAAGAGAACACATTCTTAATTCGTTCAAAAAGGTCTGAATATTGGACAAATAGGATTCACTCAGAGAACGTATAAAACCGCGTCGTCTTTGGAACTCGGTTAAGACAGTTGTTGCCGATGTTCGTGCACAAAATACAATTGACATCTGTCCGGATATCTTTTCCAAGTTTTTTCAATCGCCGCCCCACCGCCATCTTTTACAAAAAATAATGGCGGAACCTTATCTGCCTTCAAATCTACAACCCTCGAAGAAGTGAGGAAGTTAATACTCGCTTCACCGAACAAACAGTGTGCACTCGATCCTATACCAACATGGTTACTAAAGAAGTGTTGCAACGAATTAGCTCCCTTCCTAGTTCAACTCTTTAATAAGTCATTTAACATTGGTGATTTTCCAAAATCACTAAAAGCAGCTGTTGTAACTCCATTATTAAAAAAAAACGCAATTGGACGCTGAAGATCTTTCAAATTACCGACCCGTTTCAAATCTTCCATTTATATCTAAAATCTTAGAAAAAATTACTGCTTTACAGATAATAAGTCACTTAAATTCAAATAAATTGTTAACTAAATATCAATCTGCATACAGAAGGTTCCACTCAACGGAAACTGGATTACTCTGCGTTTTTTCGGATATAATTCTGGCCATAGAGTCGGGTAAGCTGGCACTTCTTTAAGTCTTAGACATGAGTGCCGCTTTTGATACGATTGACCACGATTTTCTTATCACACGTTTAGCAGAATCCTTTGGTTTAAACTGTGGCGTGTTTAAATTGACTGACATCGTATTTAACCAATCGTTTACAAGCAGTGAAGATGGGGCAAAACCAATCAAAATATGCAACCCTTTCATCTGGAGTACCCCAGGGATTCGTTCTGGGCCCTCTGCTGTTCATCATTTTCACAAATGATGTAGCTGAAATAATAGAATCGTTTGGTCTTCAATCCCACTGCTATGCTGACCACTAGCAAGTTTATTTCTACTGCTTACCAGAAGAAATAGACAGACTAAAAACTCGCATAGCTGAGTGTCTAGAAGCAATAACTCGCTGGATGACCTCAAATAGACTGAAACTGAATCCGTCAAAAACTGAGTTTCTCTGAACTGCCACAAGCAGACGTCAGCATATCATTGATAACTCCCCAATAAATATTTCAGGAAGTGACATTACTCCGAAGACGTGTGTTAAATTACTCGGTGTCAATCTGGATGCAGACTTTTCCCTTAAAAGTCAAGTAAACAGAACTTTCAGTACAGGGTTCTTTCAATTGAGGCAAATAAAGGCAGTACGGAGAAACCTGCCAACAGAGGCAACTAAACTGCTTGTCAATTCGTACGTTGTGTCACGTCTAGAGTACTGCAACGGAATATATGCGAGTCTCCCCAAATACCAAATTAACAAATTGCAATCAGTATTCAACGCTGCAGCAAGACTAAATATTCTCACATTTCAGAGCATCTCAAAAATCTCCACTAGCTCAAATGTCCTGAAAGAATCCAGTTCAAGCTCTGGTGGATGGTATTTAAGTCACTTAACGGAATGGCTCCTGCTTACTTATCAGAACTGTGTATTCCCGAAAATACCAACTCACGGCAGTCCACCCTTAGGTCAGCATCGTCACCATCTATCGGCAGGTTAAAGGAACCAAAACGCACACCTAATACTAAGTTCGGGGATCGTGCTTTCGGAGTGTCAGGACCTAAAGCCTGGAATGAACTGCCGCATGACTTAAGAATTATCAAAGACTCAACAGAATTCAGAACTAAACTAAAAAAAACCTCTTTTCAGACAATAGTATCCATAATTTGAAGAAATTCACCTGTAAATTGCTTAGCTAGGCTATCCGGTTAGTAGTTACCTAAAGTCATTAAATAAATAAAATAAAAATAAAATTAAAAAAAGTCACGCATCGGTGCGCAAATGCGTTCACAGCCCGCAACACTGTAAATAACCAAAGTGTAAAATAAAAAAATAAAAAGTTAATATTTATTAAAAGCTTCTTACGCTTTTTAAGGTAATTTTATAGATATTTTTGAATCCTAAAATTCATTTTATGAATACTTTTCAGTCCTAAAAATTATAAGTATCTCAATAAATACCAACTCTTCTTGTACCACCAATCTTCTAATAAATGTAATAGAAAAGGAGCAACAGTAACCATGTAAAACTATCACCTCTATAAATAAATTTTCTAATAAAACTGTGTTCATCTGAAGCGACCTGCCAGGTGAGTATGTTTTTCTGTATCTGTTTGTACATAATTAGTTAAGAAATATTTGTACAGCGCCCTTGAGGTGATTTTTCACAAAAACGGCGCTATACAAATCTTCCAATTATTATTATTATTATTAATAAAAATCCTCTATGGACGAAGCTATATTGAAACAATGAACCTGTCAATATATTCCATTTATCCAAAATTTAATTGAAAATACATTTTTACAATCGAGATATCGAACTGAAATGCTTACCTTCGAGATAAAAAAAAATATTTTTAGCAGTTAAGCGATTTCCAGAATCCAAGTGCTTTCTGAGCCAGAATTGTGTAATTGATTTCAGAAATACCAGGAGAACATCTCCCCTGGGTGGTTTGGGATTGTCAACAGACCGAAGGGAAGACGAGATCGACATTTCCACCAGAGAATGGAACAATTCACTTTCCCCATGCTCCTGACGTATAAATCATTTATTTTTTTCGGTTTTCAATATAATGTCAAATAGACATGGTCTCCCTTTGCTATTTTCTCTCTTAAAACAAAATAAAATAAAGGAATCAAATAGTTGAGAAATTGTTTTATTTCGTTTGTTTGTTTGTTTGTTTTTTAACAAAGTAGTTTTGATGATTCGTAGAACCGAAACGATATGGTATTGTTTGATATTGAGGTCATTTGTTTTCTGCCGAGTTCAAATAGAATCATTACTTTTATAATTTTTCTGGAAACAACAAATATCGTCAGTACAATCCGTGGGATTCGTTACTCGATAAGTCGCGATGAACACTTGATTTTATTTATAAATAGAATATCTTTTTACATATTTTTCAGTGAGTATATCATATTATTTAGTCATCAAAACAAAAGAGTGTTTAGAGTTTTACAAGTGTATTGAGTTGATAAGTGTTTGGTCCAGAAGTCGTGGGTTCATAACCCGTTGATTGCAAAATATATATGAGCTTTTTAAAATATAAAATAAAAATATAGTGATATTCGTTGCAGAGTGGAAGATATGTACTCTCTGTGAGAAATCACCATTCAAAATCGAAATGTTTCTCGACATGTTTAGTGACCTGATATGAAGAGCTAGGTAATTTCTAATCTCCCTCAATCCCTCTTTATCTCCTGTCTCTACTTATTTTAGTCGCAAAAATTTTACAATTTGGTGATGCTTTAATTCAATTTCAAATTTTTACGTATCCATTTATAATATCAAGTGTAACTCTAATTGTAATATATATATATATATATGGTACTCATTCATAAATACTCGTATATCACAATATTTGTAACCCAAACGCAAACAAAACGTAGAAGCGTTCTAAATCACGACGTGTTCACGTACGAACACAAAAATGTTCAATATCGCAAGTTAAGTTGACTGTAAGTAGTGGTGTGTGTGTGGAACAAGTGCTTGCCTGCCCAGAGCGCCTGTCAACCCTACATTCCGCACACATAATGCCGCTACCAAATGTGTGGAAACGTACAACTTGGGTGTATTTTTTATTTCCACTTGTATTTCTTGTCAAATATTAAATTGGCCCACTCCAATGGGGAATTATAACTCACGGGGTAGTTACTGTGAAGTTCGAAAATTGAATTTTCTCCTCGCAAGGCAGCGCGTATGCCAACACACTTTTTCTCTCAATTATTCAAAACTAGGGAGGGAAATTCACGATCTGGAATACGCTAGATTGGATTTTGCGGTTGAAAAACCTGTTCTTGTACGTACATATCGCACTGTGAATATAAAACTATGACAATTTGAAAAACATCGAACTGGAATAAGAGTGTTTTCAAAAATCCTTGCGAGTGTAGCTGAATAATTTTAGCAATCCATTTTATGGACATTTTGTTTTTGCTCAATTTAGGTGGGTATATGTTTTTAGTATATACTAAAATGTTTTCCAGTATTTTATCGAGTTTTTACAGTTTTATAGTATTGTATCAAGTTTTAAAGTATTGGTCAATTAAACTATTTCAAATAAATAAATAAGTAAATGAGGAAACAAATAAACGAGGAAACAAATAAATAAATAAATAAACAAATAAATAAATAAATCAAAAAAAAAAATAATAATAATTAAATAAATGTCTTATGGTCTTAAATTTCGAACAGAAAAAATAGTGAGAATTAATCAAATTTGATATTTTTGGATATGCATATTTAATATAAGGCTTTGACTTGAATGTTCTCAATTGTATATATTTTACATTGCTTCATTCACGTACTATGTATACGCTGTTATTTTCTGTAGCTGTTGTTGATCCCATTCCGTGTTGTGTATTTTGTGTAATTGGACAATGGGCGGTTAATATAAAAGTAAATAAATATGGTATTGTGCAAAATATTGATTAAACCAAAACAACAGATTTTGACTTGTTGCAGTTTAGTACTGGACCATCGATATACGAAAAGGAGGATAGAAAGCACCACGAGAAGAATAATTTATATTAAAAGTGTTTTTAAGAGAAAAAAATTCTATGGTTTAGGGTACATTACACATTTATTATATGCGTTAAACAATTCCCAGAGAGTTGATCACGTGATCTCATTATGTTTTAGGGCCATGAATAAGGGGCCACTCCTGAGAGATAATTAAAAATTCTCTTGAGAAGACTAATTAATTCCTTGGAAGCTTTTTTGAATGTTCTTTAGGAGGCTAATATCATAGCTTAAAGGAAGCTAAAAGGATCGTTGATTCAACCCTCCGAAAAAATTGCTCCCGTTATAAATGTCCCGCTAGAAGCGTGGATAAAACCTTGGATTTTTTCACGGACTTATTATTTTTGATAAAAATTAGGAGAAAGTTTTATGTAAAAAAAAACACATTTTTATCTTATTTTATTGTTGACAGATACATTTTCTATCACGATTTGAAATGCGCCATTTTTGATTTGCAGCTAAAACGACATGCTCGTTTGAAGGGTCTTGGTGACTTCACGCCGGCCACCGTTGGTATGGCCCCGGTGACAGCTGTTATAGTAGCCACGTAGCCAGTAGCGTTGCTTACGCCAAAATGACGTTAAAACTAGTTAGAATCGATTTTGCGTTTTTAAAATCAATAATTAAGAAAGACTATTAAAATTACATATTTTTAGTACGATGATCAGAATCAGAAAAAAATTAAACTTTCTACTCATTTTTAACGTAAACCCCAGTTTGTGAAAAAACTTCATTACTACCAAATAAAGAGGATGCATAATTTTGACTGCATATACGTAGATAATAAAATGCTTGGGTATAAATCATTGTCCTGGGTCTGTCATTGTCAGCGCAGTTTGCAGCGATGCTCCGTGTTGACGTAGTCAATTAATATCAGGGAGTTTGGGAATTTGATCTATTGCAACCAACACAAAAGAACCCCGCTGACATCGGAACCAAAGGGTCGTTTTTTGGGATATGAAAATTGTCAATCTATACTCGTTTCTTCTCTTCGTCGTATAGTGGTCAGGTTTAATGACTCGCATAGGAATCCAAATTCCCTTTGAGTTGAAAACTGTTTGATTGTTAATTCCCTCGCGTGGTGACTTTTGTTTTATATGATTAGTTAGTCGGGTGGACGATATTTTTAACGGAACTTATTTTAAGTACACTCAGGAGGCTTTTAGGTATTTCTCCGGATCATTTTCACCAAATACCTCAGAATTGTGACAATAGCTCCAGCTAATGAAATTTCCCATATATTGGGATGGCAACATGCTATACTAGCGCTTCTAGTGACCCGCGTTGCCGGAATCGGATTTTTTTATACATTTTAATAGATTTTCTATGCAATATATTCTTAATAACTAATAAATTCAAAAAATAAATATTAGGTAGGGAGCTCCAAAATATTTGAACAAAACCCTTGACTCTGTGCACAAGCGGGCGTTCCGTTTAATAGATTCGCCTATCTTGACAAACGGACTGCAATCTTTGGAGCACAGACGTCAGGTGGGAACGCTGTCCTTGTTCTACCAATATTTTAATGGAAGATGCTCTAAGTAACTAGCGTCATTGATCCCTTCGGCACCGGTGCATAGTCGGGAAACACGCCAATCGCGCGTCCAACATTTGTCACGTGAGAACGAGTCGCTTCTACGACTCGTTCTTAAAGATGATATGGGCCTAGGGAGAAATTATTTCCCTCAAGGTCTCCTGTGTGGAGTTACCGTAAAAAAAAACTTTACTTATTTTTTCCTCACAAATGAAAAGGTATTAAAAATGCTATTAGGTTCGTACTAACAGTTACAAACCTCGTCACTCGCGAAAGTCACCACGCGAGGGAATTAACAATCAAACAGTTTTCAACTCAAAGGGAATTTGGATTCCTATGCGAGTCATTAAACCTGACCACTATACGACGAAGAGAAGAAACGAGTATAGATTGACAATATTACCTAATAGTATAATAATTCATATAGTTGAATTAATCTCAAATTATTATTATAATTGACCCATGCAAGAAATGGAAGCTTTCAGATGGACAAAAAGTTTGATTTCTGATCACTCTGCGATATTTAACCTAAATAGATACAATAATACTAATTTCTCGTAGACCCCTTGTACCGCCATTACTTTGAGCGAAACTAAAGCAATACGGTTGAAGCGTAGCAAAAAATATTACATTGGTAAATGATACGATTGAGTGGTGCTTGCAGCCCTGAAAATGACTCCGTAATTGGTTTGGCAACCGAGTTAAAAAAGAGTTTGTTTGTGCTCAGCGGCGGCTGGGAACTTTTATCGTGGTATGGAGCTAAAATGAAGGCAGCCTGGAGAGTGATTCCGGTTCTTTTAAAATATCAAGAATTATTCATAGTTAAAGGCTTTTTGCTTCACTGATTCTCTCAGATGACAGCTAGAATCATTAGATTCTTAGTGATATTATCCTTACGCGATGGATACCCGCAGACCTGTCATTCAGCGAATGATAAATTCTTTTCCTAATTTGTATGTATAATTGACTATGTATATTTGCGTAGTTAAAAATCTATGCTTTAAAATAAAGTTTTATATTTATCATTCGCGGAATGACAGGTCTGTAGTTGCGTTTCGCAGAAGGATTCTAGCTATCGTCCGAGAGAATGGGAACCGTAGTTAAGCAAAAAGGCTATGACTTTATGGATAAGGATAATTCCTCATCGTTAAAGAGAACCGGAATAAGAGTAATTAAGATATTAGTATTTGGAACGATGAACCAAATTCATGAAAATCGTATATTCGCGTATATTAATACAAAAGTATTCACTAAGTACTCAAACTCGATTCGTGAGAAGTGAAGTTTCTTTAATCATCATTCTTTTTCCTTTCAAAACTGTTGAATTATTTGCCACATGAATGGGGAAAAATAGTTTTCATTTTGAAGATACCTATATATGTAAATGAAGAATGTGCAAATTAAATATTATTACGCTGGTGCCGAGAGTTGAAATACGTTTGGTGGCATTATGACGTACCGGTAAATACCATCGGTTAAAACATACTCGATATCAGCTTAATTGCTTGTCAGCAAAGTGTAATGAAAGAGCTTTAGTTCAAGGCTATTCTGTATAACTTGTTACATATTCCACAGCGCTGGATTAACAATAAAATTCGTGTTTGACTTCAATGACAAAAAACTTCGAAAGCTTTTTAAATTTATGTATTGAATAATGGGCTCAATCGCATTAACACGCTACTAGTGATGGTGGAGTGCCCACCTAATCAAATCCGTATCGGAACGTTACAACATCAAATTTATTGTGTGACTGTATTTGAATATAGGTTGTTAAACATGAATTATGCCTCAATCCTTAGAAATCAATACGCACTAGAAAATGAAAACAGCAATATTACAATATTATGTAAAGCGCTCGCCGCCTCACAAAAAACCGATACAATTTGAGTATGCAAATTCTGAATGGGATTTATTCGTTCCTCAGCCAACACTGAACACTAAACACTGAACACTGAACACTGAACATGCAAACGTTAGTTTGGTATGTAGGTACCTACGGCAAACAGAGGCGTGATTATATCCAATACGAATGTTTTCCGCAGAATGAAGGCAACACAGGGTTGGATTGGTAGTCAACATATACGACAATAAAACGACATAAAAAACGGAAAGAAAACATTGATGGGGTCCAATTTTCGGGTTTTCGAGTCACAAAGTCCCAACTGCTCCCAACCGTCTGGAGCCAGTGAGACAATGGCATCCCCAATTGGGGAATTTTGTAAGGCTGAAGGTATTGGGAAGGGGAAGGAGATGGGGAAGAGGAAAGTGGGGAAATGCCTGGCTATTCAGATCTGGTCACCAAACACGGCTAAAAGCCATTTCAAGCAACTTTTCAATTCTGAATGGTGGTCTTTCACCAGGGCGATACTGAGAGTATCTTCCACTCTGGAACATGCGCAAATACGAGTATACTATATATTATTTTTAAGTTTATTAATTGTGAAACATCACAAATTAATTAAATAAAATTTACTTGTTCACGCCGGGATGTGAATCCGAAACCTTCGGATTCGTAGTCGAGAGCCTTACCCCTCGACCATGGAGGCCGTCACTTGTTCCTTGACAAAACAAAAAGCTTTTAACCCTATCATTACCCCCATAAACCACATCCCTATATCTGATATTTTTTCATCATCAAGAGATCCCGCAATGTTTGGGAACAGTACTTCCACATTGCTAGCCCAATCCAAGGGAGCCTACTATGTCTAGATTCAAACGTCTATCCTATCAAAATCGTGGTTTCAATAATTCACCAATTTTTCCAGAAAATTATTTTAATTTCTTAATCGAATGAAAATTGGACGTTGCTCTGTTCCCTATCATTTTTTTAAAAATTCACGTTCTTGACTCCACAGATTGGACATTCTCTAGTCTAAAAGTGGTAACTTTAGATCACAATTTTTTTTAATGTCTCTCTTTATACAAATATTCTCTTTTTTATCAAGCCTTACAAAAATTGCCTCCTCTCCGCCCAGCATCTCACCCCTTATAAGTCTGAACTCGACTCCGATACTCTATATATTTTTGATGTTTGTCCATTTCAATGGTATTGATATATAAGTTCACCTTCCATCTCCGTAATTTAAAATGATGGCCAAGAACAATATCCTTGACGGGTGAAAGTCACAAAAATTGAAATAAATAATGTGACTATTGTAAAATTTATAATCCACATTTATTATTTAATCGTTAAGCATAAAGAATTATGGAGTTTATGGAGGTATTTTTGGCAAGGTGGTTGATTTGTAACTAATTATGGGATCTATAGGAATATTGGTATTTACCAACAAGAAAGTATTTAGGTAGTGGCCATTTCCTTTAGGAACCCTGCGCAATTGAATCCGGCGACACGGCGATTCTCTTACGTCGGTGCACCGCGCATTAACTCATTAGCCTGATCCATCGAGTCCGTCCCTGATTCCCCATACAAAACCTCGCCGGGTGACAGAATGCGAACAAAAAACCTGTACATTAATTTGCGTTCTTAAATTCCCGCGCCATTTCCTCGTCTGAGTGGCGAAATAATAGACTTTGCATTATTCATGGGGATGGGGGGAGTAGGGAAGGGGTTCCATGGGAAGGAGGCGGGGGTAGGATCCAAGGAGCCCCCCAACATTTGATTACAACTGCGATAAGGCCGATAAAAATGCCGGCGTTTTATTATTTTCACACGAAGAGTAATCTATCGCCGAATGAGAAGTGATGTCCCGCTTTATTATGGTATCGTTGGGGTAACACGACATTATATTATTTAAAAGGGTATTTATGGATGGTAAATATATTACGACACGATAGTTGAGTTATGTAATTGTCTTATAAAAACATGGTGGTGTTCGAATATGTGCCGGGAATAATGGGGTCATAAAAAAACTTGTAACCCTTGTAAATGAAGCGTTCAACGGAACTGTTCAGTTTTCTTAATCCACTCAATTGCCCGGCATTTTAGGAAAAGTATTCTGCGCGGTGCGTCAACTTCAATTGCAGTATTTTATAGGTAAATGTACAAAGATAATATTTGTCTACCATAGATAAATAAACAAGAAAATTAAAAACAGTTTTTTAAATCTTTGAAACCCATAGAAGTTTTTTTTAAGTCGTACGAGATACGAACATATATTATTTTTTAGAATGTAATTTGTAGATTAATTTGTCTTCTTTCGATTGATACCAAAAACAGAAGTCTGCTTGAAATATCACAAGTTATAGGCTTTGACACTGATGCGGGTAAAAAAAACTACATTTTCTATCTAAGGTAGTTTTCAAAAATGGTCCGGACATAACTTTACCGTTTATTAACTCAAGCAGTACTACACATGATTTATCTGTAAATTCTAGAGTAATTCTATGATAGGAAATATATAAGGTAAAGTGTCCTCAAACTGCTTCTTTTGGACTTTATGGTTGTCCATTATAATTAAATGAAAAATTGTTGCAAACAATCATAGTTTGTATAAAAATACAGGGAACAATAATCTTTAGATTAATAGTAAAGGTAAGCGCTTAGATAATTTAGTAGCCTTAGAAATTAAGAAATCCCTTACAGCACAATTATAAATATATTCCCTTTTACTCCTCCCTCAACTCCTTACTAATTCCTTGTCACGTCCCCACCCTCACCGTTATACCTAATGTGTATATATACGAGTATGCTCGCGAATCACCGGCTAAAGTTTGACGGCAATATTCTATTACACCCAAATGATGTAATAATTAAATAATTTATGAACAAACAATAAGTACTATGAAGTTCAAAACGCATACCATAATTCCAATCCATAAAAATTTACAATTTATATTTCATTTAAAATGTTAATTTTATTCATGAACAGTTAAACAGCACAAAATACAAAAAAATTGTAAAACATTTATGTTCCCACAATCAGTATAGGAACTTTTTAATAAATAAATAAATAATAATAAATAATTTAATAATAATAAATGCTCATATTTTGTATATTCTTAAATTATTGTTTTAAATTTTATATCATTTTTCTATACTTGAAATTATTTTTTAGTATTCATTTATTCCTGAAGATGATAGCATTGCTATCGAAACATGTAGAAATATTTATATATTTTAAGTAAAGTGGTATATACAAAGTGTATTTTCAATTTATATAATTAATAATGATGCCACAAAGTTACAAAGCATTTGAAGAAATTATAAATAAATAAACACTTTAATCCCACCGAAGAGACAAACTTATGTAAATTAATTGGCGATGAACGTTTTCTTTCAAATCGGTATAGATTTACTACTACTTATCTGTTCAGTGATTCATCTGAACTAATTCGTTATAAATTTCGAAATTACCAGCATTTCACAAATACTCGCAATTTCTTCTTTTCTTTGGATTGAGTCTTAAGTAGGCACCTATTGGGTAGGCCGAAAACTTAACGGGCTCATCTCATTACTGAAGTGATTGAAATTTTACAATCACCCATTTAGCGTTAATAGGGAAGGCGGGTTAATGTTTAACTCTTGACACTTGGTGGTTCTCACTTTGGAAGAGTATATCCACCAAGCTGCCGATGTAGCCACTGACCACAAAATGACTACCGATGTGATCTACTCGTATATACATGAAAGAAAACTGATTTCCCAACATACATAATGGACGCTTTACACATTTTATACTCGTGCATCAATTTGTGGTCGTACGTATTACTTCGGTTCGATATTTTGAAAAGGTATTGTGAAGAATGTCGACATTGTGAAATTATTCGTTATATTGAGCATAAACGCGGGAAATTGGAGAATTTATCCTAAGATTGGTCCTGCATGCGGGCAAATAAAAAAAAAAGTTTGTCGGGTTGGTCTTGAAGGTTTGTGAATGTTTATATAGTTAATGAGCTCTGGCGAGTCCAGGCTATTATTCATAATTTTAAATAACAAGATTTGATAAAATATTAAGCGTCGCGTTTCAAGCGTGATGAGGTTATGGAATTTTAAGGATTCGGTATAATTTGTAAAGTGTAAATTAAATTTATAATTTATATGCTTAAAGAATTTACGTTGAATGCTTCGGATTCTTTCAATATGGGCTTGGTATACAGGTGTCCATATCTGTGTGCAATATATAATTATCAATATGTTTCGGGTGCAAAGCTTACCTCATTAGGATACACAGTATTCTGAGAAATAATGACAAGAACAGGAAAATAATAACGTAAGATACAATTTCTTGTATTTTTTCAGCATTCAATATATGGCAATTTCTAGACATTTTGGTTGGAAGTTTTATTTACTATGTACTTTTACTATTTTTGATTTATTAAATTCGCTACCGGTTTCGACACAACCGTTCCATTCACTAGCGTTCTTAAAACTTACGAATTTAATAATTGGTGGATGACCTCGTATTCTTAATAAATCTCTCTCTGTCAAAAGGTATCTTTCCAGACAAACTAAAAGTTGCAAAAATTATTCCTATACATAAAGACAAATGTAAAAAAAATGTCCAAAATTATCGTCCAATCTCTATACTTCCAGCTATCTCCAAAATTTTTGAATGTGTCATCAAAGAAAGACTATTGAAATATCTTGAACAAAACAAAATTCTCACCTCAAAACAATACGGTTTCAGACGACGATCTAACACTAAATGTGCAGCTTTCGATTTCATATCAAATCTGTAGAAACATATTGACCATGGAGATTTTACAGCGGCAATATTTATTGATCTAAAGAAGGCGTTTGACACGGTGGACCATAACGTATTGATCGAAAAACGGAAACATTTGGGTATTGTTGGTACTCCTCTGGAACTTTTCAGATCTTACCTATCAAATCGCTGTTCGGCAGTAGAACTGGGTGGAGAAATGAGTGAATTGGGTGAAATAACATGTGGAGTGCCACAGGGATCAATTCTTGGACCGTTGCTATTTCTAATATATGTTAATGACATAACAAAGTGGGGCATTAAAGGAACTCTTCAACTTTATGCGGACGATACTGTAATTTTTATAACAAAAAAAACCTAGCGGAACTCGAAATGGAAATGAATGCCGATGTTTCCCATCTCACAACCTGGTTGAGAATAAATAAACTGACCCTTAACGTAAAAAAAACGCATTATTTACTATTCGGCAACAAGAAAAATTCCAGCCTCGATATCAAAATTGGTGACAACTGCCTCGAAAAGAAAACGACAACAAAATATTTGGGCCTTATAGTAGATTCTCAACTGTCGTGGGATCTCCACATAAATCATGTAAAGGAGAAAATTACCCCCATAACTGGTGTGCTATATAGACTTCAATGATTACTACCCATTCCGTTACTAACTGCAGTATATTACGCCATGGTACATTCACACATTTCCTATCTCTGCTGTATCTGGGGCTTTGCCTTGAAGAAATTGATTGCTGATCTGCAGGTGGTTCAAAACCGAGCCCTCAGAAATGTTTTTGGACTTCCATGGGACACTCATGTCAGGGACATCTACTCAGTTTCCGGTATCCTCCCAATCACGATCCTTCCTAAGTATGAAATCACCAGCACCATCCTACAAATTACTCAACAATCAACTCACACTAACGTCAAGCCACTTTACAATCAAGACATCCACAACCACAATACTCGAAATAACAATAAAATCCGCATTCCTCAAACACACTACAAAATATGGAATAAAATCTTTAAACTACATTGCCTACACACTTTATAATTCGCTTCCAGATATGTACAAAACCATCCAGAAAAATAAAAAATCCCAAAATGATGGTATAAAGGAATACTTTTTAAGGATTTTAAAAAATGAAAATCAGTAAATCCATATTTGTATATTTTGTTGTTCCCTTATATGTTTTCTCTTGTGTGTTGTTCTATTTAACTTGGCCTTATAAAATTATTTCTGTCTGTATGTGAAACCTCTATTTTTGATATTTTGCTGTCAATGTAAAATTGTATGTACTATCTCCTACTTATGTATTGTAAATTCCTCCCGTCCTAAAATGAGTTTTGAAACTCATCGGGATTGCTTTAGCAAGAAATAAATATATAAAAAAAAAAAAAAAAATAAATCAAAAATAGCAAAAGTACATAGTAAATAAAACTTCCAAACAAAACGTAAGATACAAATTACAAACATGATCAAAAATTAACAATACGTGATGAACGTAGGTAGGTAATTAAATAAAAAATGTTAAAATAATAAAAAAAAAAAAAAATACGGTACATTAAATAATAAATTTACATTAATTCAAAATTTGTTTTTCAATTTTTTATTACTCACAAAAAGGCATAAAAAAATAAGATTACAGCAATAATAATCATTTTTTTAAATATTATTCCAGATACGCGTGATGATATACGAGATAGACGTGAAAATAAAATTGTATTAATTATTACTATTTTTATTAATACTATTATATATACGGGTATTAATGTGAAAATAAATTTAAGAGATAGCTATTAATTTTTTTTTGGATTATTAATAATATTTATTGAACTATTAGCACCTTTTATAAATTCCAAATATGCAAATTTATTTAATTGTAAACCAGTTTAATTGTATTCATATGCCAAATTTTCAAAATTTATTTATGTCAAAAGAATGATTATTTGTTTCCAATATTTGTTTGGCAAGTTAAATAATTTGTAATTTGTCTGTTATTAAGTTACTATTTTTTTAATGTTTATTATTTGTTATCTTGTTATTATTTCTCAGTATACAGTGTATACCGATGAGGAATGCTTTGCTTCCGAGACGTGTTCATATTTTTATGTTAAGTAGTGGTTTAAAAAAAACAATTCTTATTCTTTTTAGTAAAAATTACACCACAAAGTAACTTTGAATTTATTGAAGAATTCTTAATTTTTTTATTCAATTCCAGAAAAAAGAAAATCACATTTTAACTTAATTAACTAGAATGATTATGTGAATAAATCCATTAGAATTTATACATTTTAATTCAGTTTTTTCATTTAATTTTAAGAAAAACGCTTTTATTTTTAAATATATCAAAGCATTTATTTCTTTTAATTGGATCTAGAAGGGAATTATATTAATGACTCTCTTAGTAGCTAGTGGATTGCTCACCATATGTATGGTGTATAAATGTGTGATATCATGTTGTCGTTTAAAGTGTCTGAAAAATAATTTGTTAACACTTGAATAATCTTAGAAATCTTTAGAATTACACGGTTTGTAAGTTAATTTTGATAGCTGCTTTACTATGTCTGCTACCATCCCAACTTTTAGTGTATCGCCGTTGTATGTCGGAAAAAGTGATAAATCACGGCCAACGACCAAGTGCAGTAAAAATAAGCGCTCCTTGCAGCAAGTGTTTAGCGAGCGACACTTAACTCGAAAAGTTCCTCACCTACGGAACAACGATGCACTTGCAGTCTTGCGGGGAGAATTTGCCCGCTCCGTGCACTTCACTCTTCCTCACAGTGCATCAACTTAGGGCGTTGCAACTTTAATTGTGGAAGTTAAAATAATAAATGAGAGAAAAATCTTTTTGCTAACAGTCAAAAGTGCTTTCATTTTGTTTCACAGCGATTTTATGTATTGCGTTACGTCGATTTCAATGGCGTGCATTGCTCTATGACCAAAGGTAAGCTGTGTGCAATTCTCTGGCGGATTTTTCTATTCATATTATCTATCACAATTTTTTCTAAATTATTTAATCTATATGAAAATTTATTTTACCTAATTGAAACGCTATATCGTATTAAATAGTAGTGGGAATTACTCAGAAAAGACAATCTATTGATAAAACGAAAAAAAGGAAACCCATAACAATGAAATCATAAATGTTAACTTGAGATGGTACAAAACAATTTTCTTCAGTCATTACAAGAATTGTTAATTAAAGTTTTCTCTGCAGATAGCGGCATTATATATTTTTTTAAATGTTAGCCATTAACCCATCGGTAGTTTTGGAATCTAAAAAAACTGGCAATTTATGAAAAGGGGAAAACCTTTAATGGACGTATAATGTTATGTTAGTAATTTCAAAATGAACATTTTTTGATTGTAGAAAAATCACGAGCAGTGCAATTAAAATATTTTACAGCGTGAAGTGCAAGCAGTATGCGGGTGCGTGGCTTTGTGTTATTATTCCGCAAAAAAAACTACAGGAAGTCAAATGTATAAATAAGGCAGGATGCATTTGATTGTGACATAACAAATACAGCGAGAACGAAATATTTAAGTACAAAAAACCAAAATCAATCCTCCGAAAGGAGTGAAATCCTGCCCCTAAAGTTGCAGTATAGTTATTAAGTATCAAGTCATCCACTTACCACCGACAAAAATTCAAAATAAGGAATCATTAGATAATCATTTTTAATTATGCTAGAGTCCGAAAACTTTTAGTTTAGGAACTCTGTATATCAATCAAATCAAAATCAAAATCAAAAATGGAAAAATTTTAGGAAATTTATAATTTTTTTTTTTCAATGTTTTTCTAAGGGTAGGCATAGCTATTCTGTCTATATGAACTGCACGCCACTGGTTTATCCGACCCTCTACTTTTGCCGTGTGACTTAATATAACAAGAGGATGAGAGAATTTTGCCAGCAGGGGCTACAATTATACAACGCACAGATTAAAAATGGGTGGTTTTTCGGCAATAAATACACTGAAAGGAAGCGATCAAATCTCTAGAAGGGTCTTGACTATATGGTCTGGAGTCTAAGCATAAAATAATACAAATCTAGACGGGATTGGCTTGGTTGCAGAAATCACGGTTGTCTTTATCGCATGTGTAATCATTTTCGGAACGCTGTCTATCTAAGGAGTCGGAAATATTATATACCATATTTACCGGAGAAGTAGATACTTTCAGTAATGCCCTGGTGAAGGACCACCATCCATAATTGAAACGTTGCTTGAATTGATTTTAGACATGTTTGAAAACCAGATCTGAAAAGCAAGGCACTTCTAATCCGCCCCCTTTCTCATCTTCACCCTCTCCCTGCAGCCTCACAACATACCCCAATTATTGGGGATGCTGTTTCCATGCTGGCTCCAAGCAGTTAGGGCTCTATCGTAGTGTTAACTAAAAAAATACACATACTCGTACTTCCAACAGTGGCGTCTTGTCAAAATCCACTGAGAAACTGTATTTTGTCCTGCTCGCGCCTACTTATTGTTTTTAGCAAGAAAAGGACAACAGATACGCTCATCGATGTGAATATTGGATTTTTTTACAGAAATTCTGAAGGTTTTACAGGGCGTCCTTTTCGTTATAAAAAAAACTTTTTTTCATTATTACTGGAATTTCATTTAGAAAGTTGAATAACAAATTTATCAACATGATGTATGCAAGAAATGCATATGTGCGAGTCTGGGTTCTTCTTAACTCTAATTACGATACCTACAAGTGAATTTATTTTCAGAACGTTGTCCGAGAAGTTAGATTCACTATCAATAGCGTATAAATAATATCTGCATTAAGATCTAATAAAAATCTACAGCAAAGACAAAATAGTGGTTGCGTAAAAAATGGCGAAATGAATGTTAAAATTATCGAATCTTGATGACATTCGGCAATGTTGCTTCATATCTTTGCCAAAGCGTTCTTTTGCGTCTCCTTCCACAACAATAATAGAGAAACGTTTGGCATTTAGTTTTGACGACTTACCTCATAAACAGCTCCCAAAGGCATGACGAGACAGGCCACCATGAGATCGGCCACCGCCAGTGAGGCCACGAGGTAGTTAGCCACATTCTGCAGGTTTCTTTCCAGGATGATGGCCGCTATCACGAACACGTTACCTGTAACAATACATAAAATTCATGTTAATGATCTGATGTAAACCATTGAAGTATACTTTTAAGTCCATTGAGTGTAATGATTATAATTATAAATGGCCGTAAAAAATAAATAAATAATAATAATAACAAAATTTTCCCGTACATTAAAAAAATATTTCATTATTTTCTCTACTCGAACTCTACACTGGCTAGAACACTCCTTTGGGGTGAAGGCCATAAAAAACCATGTAAAAATTTCACTCAAATATTTAAATACAGTAACTTAAAATTTCTCGTAAAAACATTACGATCATAAAATATTCATAATATAATCAATAGATAGCCTGGATACTAGAAAAAGATTCTTTCATTTTATTTTTATTTTACAAGACCCTACTCTATGAAGATTTCTTTCTCGAAGTAAAAAAAGCTGGCGAATCATCATGTAGTGACGTTTCAATTGAACCAATTGATTGCCTTCACTTGGTACTATAGAAAACTAATTGAAAACGACGTATGATACATTGTTGGTACAACTCAGATTGAAAAACAGCTCTTTGTGTGCACATTCCCTCTATAGAAAGACGAGTTTTTCTTCAGCGAGTTTTGCTTTTTATTCTCTGCTGAAAGTTTTACGGGTATTTCTATGTTTACCACTTTTTAAATTTAATTTCCTTACAACAAAAGGCTGCGAGGGTTCACGCAATTAAATTTTGGCCATTTTAACATGGCCTTTTTATATCCAGGTACTTTTCCAGTCATTCACTTTGTTTTTTTTTCCTTTCCTCTACCTTTACTTCCACTTTAATACATTTCCCAATTGGGAGTGCATATAAGAGTAGTTAGCACTAAAGTACTCTCTACTGGAATCAACAGATACTCTATTGCTATTTGATCAAAACGCTTCTTCAAGTTTATGTATTATGCTCGTAGCTTTATAGTAGGTCAATCGTGTTACCAATGACATGATTAATGATCGCTCTATTATAAAGCTCCGATCCCGTTTTAGGCTTTCGTTAACCTTCAAACAAAACAGTAAACAAATTTGTCGAAAGTCGAATTGCTCTGTTTGAAAAACTTCAATAGTATATTTGCGTCTCGTGTCGGCTAAGTCGATGCGAACGCGATTGCGACGCGGTTTAAAGCGATGCGAAGAGATGCGAAGCGACAACGCTGTCCCATTTGTCCACGCACCGCCTGCATTCGCTACTCCAATCGCCTCCCGCTGCCAGCATCCGGCATCACACGTTGATCATGGATGAACACAAGGGTTTTTTTTTATTATCATTTGAAAATTGTTCTATGCCAAATTTGACAGAAGTAAATATCTCAAGGAAGTCGAACTAATATTATGTATTTAGAAAGACAATATATTTAGAGAATTTTATAATTTATATTAAAGAATTGAGAAGTTAAACCCTTTTTTCAAAGATCATGCTCGAATGTTAACTATAACATTTGACTACATCGATTACGCTATAAAACTCTTTAAATACAATTGACATCCACCAATAAAATATAGAAAAAGATATTGACCAAACAACATATTTTAACTGGTGAGGGTTTCAATTATGTTTTTCACTATTTTGAATCTCTAACACAGAGATTAGCTCTGTTGGCTTGGCCAATAATGGCATTTTTACATCAACCGTGATCAAAAAAATAGCGAACGTCGCCGCGTCCATTTCGCGCGAAAATATTAAATTAACTGATCGCATTGTTGAAGTTACGTACCGCAACGAACCATTCATCGCTTGTTATTTGTCACGTAGGACACTTCCAAGAGGCGGAGACCATTTGACATTTACGCACCGCACCGTCTTGGACCGTACCGCATCGTTTTCGCATTGACTTCGCCTACTCAGGACGAAGCGTTAGAATACCCGAATATTCGCGGTACCACCCTGAAACACACCAATTTTAACCAATGAAAATTTCAAAAGGTTTCTTATTTCGGTGCAATCCAAAGTGATGGTGGACCAGAATTTCCGAAATAGCATTTATTATTTGAAAATATTAAAAAAATCCCATATTTTATATTCTTAGAAAATAGAAATTCTTTCATCGTTTCCTACGAGTTATACGTTAAACACGCTACAAATGTCCAGAGATTAAAACAAAAATATTATAACTGTTATCCTACGTTGATCGTTTAACACTCATAATGCTGTCCTCGGCTTGTCCGATTCAAGTTGGGAACAACATTAACATTGCATTTTTTGCCTTTCTGAAAGTTACCCAAGCAAAACTCTAAGAAAAATGATAAACAATGCTCTACTAAAGAAAATCCTTTAAAGTATAATCATTAAGCAAAAATGAATAAAATAACAATACATTTCGAGCCGACGGTTTTCTCCATTACGGATAATTAATTTTCTAAAACTTCGGCCGGAAAATGTACAAATATTTTTTAATTTATTTAAGTAAAATATTTTTGAAACCTTCTTTTGCGCGTAACGTAATTAAAACGCTATTAAGAGGTTACAATCAACGAATGAAAAAATGGAGATTAGGCTTTAGGAGGGTTTTATAATTCCAGTAATTTTCATGAAATAAAAATAAATTCCTCATTTAGAAATAAATGAATTTTTAATTTCGCACTGTTAAATATGTAGGAGTAAATATACGGTACAGCTCAATATTCGTATCGGTTGTTCCAAACATTATTGATTTGACTAGATGTTTATATAAACAGAAAATAGTATAAAAAATACACATAATACGTAGGTAAATTATTAATCGGTTGTTCCAAACATTATTGATCTGACTAGATGTTTATATAAACAGAAAATAGTATAAAAAATACACATAATACGTAGGTAAATTATTAATCGGTTGTTCCAAACATTATTGATCTGACTAGATGTTTATATAAACAGAAAATAGTATAAAAAATACACATAATACGTAGGTAAATTATTAATCGGTTGTTCCAAACATTATTGATCTGACTAGATGTTTATATAAACAGAAAATAGTATAAAAAATACACATAATACGTAGGTAAATTATTAATCGGTTGTTCCAAACGTTATTGATCTGACTAGATGTTTATATAAACAGAAAATAGTATAAAAAATACACATAATACGTAAGTAAATTATTAATCGGTTGTTCCAAACATTATTGATCTGACTAGATATTTATATAAACAGAAAATAGTATAAAAAATACACATAATACGTAGGTAAATTATTAATGTCGTTTTCAAAAAAATAGATATTTTATTTTTGATGTACTGATCGGTATTGCATATTGCACGTGATGTATCGAAGCCTTAAAAGATTGAGGAACTATATCAGTCATGTGATTGCCAAAAATTATATAATTATAATTACCAATATTTATAATAAATAATGTGTAGCTTAATGGTATGTTGTTTGCCATAAATACCTTTCCAAATATATTGTGATTTTCATATTCATATTAATTTACAGCTTATATTCAAGGGGAGTCTTCAAAACGATTTCTAAATTCCATCTCCGAACCCCAAAGTGAGAACTGTACGGTACTAATATTTTTATAGCTCTAATTATTGCTATTTCACTCGATGTAGATCTTTTTACACTGCTAATGAATTAATACATACTAGACAATCGTATCCATAAATTGAAGAAATGCACCCGTATATTGCTTAGCTAGGCTAGCCGGTTAGTACTTACCTAAAGTGATTAAATAAAAAAAATTAAAAATTCACGCATCGGTGCTCAAATGCGTCCACAGCCAACAACACTATAAATGAATAAAGTGTAAAAAAAAAAAGTTAATATCTATTAAAAGCTTCTAACGATTTTTAAGGTCATTTTATAGATATTTTCGAGTCCTAAAATTCATTGTATAAATATTTTCCAGTCCTAAAAATTATAAGTATTTCAATAAATACCAACTCTTCTTGTGCCACCAATCTTCTAATAAATGTAACATCAATAGAAAAAGAGCAACAAATATCAACTGTAAAACTACCATCTTTATACTTAAATTTTCTAATAAAACTGTGTTCATGTGAAGCGACCTGCCAGGTAAGTATGTTTTTCTGTATATGTTTGTACATAATTAGTTAAGAAATATTTGTACAGCGCCCTTGGGGTGATTTTAAAAAAAAACGGCGCTATACAAATCATCCAATTATTATTATTATTTAAACGTATGAATAATATATATTTAAATTTTAAAAAATCCCCGCATACAAAATAATTTCTCAACCCCTTCAGTAATCATTAAAAATTGGAAAAACGTAAAAAAAATAATAATTTATGAATGAACATATCCTTCATTTAAGTCACCTTGGCCCTAATAAGACTGAAAGCTGACATTCATCATATTTTATTAATAATAACAATAAAAATCATGAGGTATGTCATCAAAATTGTTCTCGCTTCCACATACCATAAATCGTAATTCTATTCACCCGAGTATATTCGAGAGTAGTCTCTTCTGCAGCTAAACCTTGTCCGAGTTATCTCGGGTGTACGAATTTTCGTACATAATTATCGCCCGAGTATACTCGGGCGTGATCCTTAAGCGGTTAATTAAATAGGTTTTTTGATTTCTATCAATAAACGGAAAACGCCAATCAGCAATGTGATCGTAATTTCCATTCCGAAAGATTTCACAAGACGGCTTTTACATAAAACAGATAATATAATACAAACCCATATAAAGTTAACAATCGAAAATAAACTTCAACCCAGTTTCCAGCTTTCGTTTATTATGTAGGATCCCGAGTCTTTCAAGTCCCGGCTGAGCGGTGCACATAACTGCATACGATTGCGAATACATGAATTAACCCTTGTATTTATATTTACGTTTCATTCATCAGAACTTCGTGCGCAATTAAAAGTCTAATTGATCCTTATAGGATTATTCGTCGGGGGCAGGGCATCAAAACCGGTTATCCGGTTATTTTAACAACTTTAAAATAATCGAAAACCGATTTTTTTCTTTTGATCGGGAGTTCACTTGGCAAGCATGTGTGCTAGGGACGAGAAAGCTGTATACTGATTATTTGTAATAGCCGCTATTAAAATGTTGTCGGGTCATGTCGAAGTTCTGCAGCCAATACTAATGTATGGTAGAAATGGAACTGCCGTACGAAGGACGAGAGTAGATAGAGTGCACTAGAAATTAAATACCTAAGGCTTTTGTCTGATAAAACTTTATATCATCTGATTACGAGTATCAATCATATTAAGAAGTAAAAGCTGTGATTATTAGGATTTGTTGAGCGAATGGATGTAGAAATTAATTAGAGGTTTGAACGATATTTGAACTGGGACTGGATAGAAGAAGAATGTGAAATCTTAGCAAACTGTGCCGATTGAGTGATTCAAGTACCTTGAGTTGTGTCATTTCAAAATCAGTTACCGGTATGCACCACTGTTAAAACGACCAAACTCACTGTGACATCTTTGCCAACGGAAAACAGCTGGAACAGGTTGACAAATTTAAATACCTTGGCGTTCTCAAGCGATGGCCGGCAAGACGGATAAATTTACCGTAGGATAAGTGCGGTAAGCGGTGTGCTGCTTCCTCTTTACAGCTCAGTGATAAGGAGAGCTGAGCTAAGTATCGAGACAAAGTTGGCAATGTACAAATCAGTGTATCGCCCCACGCTTACTTATGGTTACCAGATCTGGACGTTGAATAAGCGAACACGTTCCAGGCTCCAAGTTTACGAAATTAGATTTTCAAGAGGACAAGGGGAGCGGCAGGACTCACAAAATGGTATCGAATATGAAGCTCGACACGGGAGGAGTTAAACACCCAACCCCTGCTACTTACTCTTCATAGAAAAGTCGCAATTGAGGTGGCGAGGGAATGTATTAAAAATGCCAGAAAATCTAATTCCGCTGAAAATTCCGAGTGCTATTCGAGAGGGAAGACGTCCAGTGGCCTGTCTCAGACACAGATGGGAGAAGCAACTCGGAGAAGAGGCTCGGCCTACTATGGACGTATGCTATTGTGGAAGCAGTATGACAGGGATGCCTGGAGGCGCCTCGTCGATGCGATGTATCCCTCTGATACGAGTAGGATAAGGAGATGTATGTATGTTGAGGCGGTAGCTATGTTTATATGTTTTGTTTTTAATCTTGACTTTCGTAACCATTAAATAATTTTCATGAATGCAATTAAGTTTTGAAAGCATCCTTTTATTTTTAGTATACTGTGTAGACTGATGTGGAAAGCTTCGCTTTTGAAACATGTTGATATTTATATATTAAAAACGATGGTGTAAACAAAGTAATCCATATTATTTCTTTAATATATAGTCACTTTGTGGCGTCATTAATGACTGGTATAAAATACTTTTTTAAAAATACTGCGTTATTTTGCGTTATTAATAATACTGCTATTTATATTTTATTCTATACTTGTCATTATTTTTAATATACTGTTTATCCTGATGAGGAAAGTTTTGCTTTTGAAACATGTTGATATTTATATTTTAAGAAAGGCGGTGTAAACAAAGTTATTCTTAATAATTTAATAATTATGACGCCACAAAATAACTACAAATCTTTGTTATTATTGATAATGATAATTTTTGTGATATAACAATTTTTGTATACTGTGTATGATATCTGTGTATGATACTGTGAAACACGCTCTGAGGTACCTATTGTTCTTTCAAATAAGTGCAGCAATAAATTCGAAAGTATTGAAAAAAGTTTTTATTTTTTTTTTACAGTAACTCCACACAGGAGACCAAGGAGGAAATAATTTCCCTCAAGGCCTATATCATCTTTGGGGATGCTGTGTGGAGGATCTTTTAGAGGATAGGAAGGAGTGAACTTGGGTCTTGAAGAAACCCATGTTATAGGATGGAGGAAACACAGAGGCCGGCAGATCATTCCACAGCCGAGCTGTTGAACACAAGAACGAGTCGTAGAAGCGACCCGTTCTCATGTGACAAATGTCAACCGTGTGCAAATGTTGGGCGCGCGTTTGGCGTGTTTCCCGACTATGCACCGGTGCCGAAGGGATCAATGACGCTAGTTCCTGGGAGCATCTTCCATTAAAATACCGGTAGAACAAGGACAGCATTCCCACCCGACGTCTGTGCTCCAAAGATTGCAACCCATTTGTTAAGATAGGCGAATCTATCAAACGGACCGCCGTTTCTGCACAGAGTCAAGGTTTTTTTTTAATGCGAGGAAGAGATGAAACCATCAGCACCGTCTGAATCGATCTCTCCTCAAAAGTCGGCAATCCACGTACACAAGGAAACGGGAAGTCCGTAAGAAGGCAGTTTGTTGACAAGTCCTCGGTGCCAAAACCCGGTCAAAGGCCTTAGAAATGTCCAGAAGGAGACCGTTTGAATCTCACCATAACGTTCTTCCAGGTACCATCCCCAACATGCGTCACATACGCGAGAAGATCACCGCACGAGCGGTTCCGCCGGAATCCGTACTGGCGGTCGTTAATGATTTTGTTCTTTTCGAGGTATGTGAGCAGTTTGTCGTTGATCACACGTTCCATCACCTTGGACAGAACTGATGTGATCGCTATGGGGCGGTAGTTGGCCGGGTTGGAGCAGTCACCTTTCTTAGGTATAGGATGAATGACCGCTTTTTTCCAACCAGAGGGCACAGAGCCACATTTAAGGGACATTTTAAAGAGCTTTGTTAAAACTGGAGCGATTTCTGCAGCACATCTCTGCAATACCAGGGCAGGTATTCCGTCAGGCCCACTAGCTTTATTAACATCGAGCCCCCGTAAGACAAGGAGTACATCCCGATGCCGTATCCTCAGCTTTTTCATATAGAAGCCGCAGTGAGGAACCGACGGCGGGATGGCACACCGGTCGTCGAGGGCCGAGTTTTCTGCAAACATTTTCCCTAAAAGGTTGGCCTTTTCGGTAGCAGTGTTGGCGGCAGACTGGATTTGCAGAAATTGCGACCTATGGAGCCCGCTAGCGACCAGAACGCCCTGCTGCCATGCGGGCAGGCAACTAGCTTTTTACTGATCTGTAGGTCGTGCTCAAATTTTGACCTATTGATGATTCTCTTACTGTCCTTTGCCAATTTGTTATATGCTGATCTGTTTTCTGACGTTCGAGATGTTTGTAGGCTCGGTAAGCCGCGGTTTTTCGTCGAACTGCTTCGGAGCATTGTCGACTGAACCACGGCTTTGAACCTACGCCAGTTTCTTTAATGGTTGATTGAATGAAGCCATCCATCGCAGATGTGATGACTTCACTAATTTCCTGGGCACATCTTGACGGAAAACACATTGTTACAAATTCACAAAGACCATTTTGATTCAATAATTTCCACAAAAATAAGTAACCGAACAAATTCATGTGGCAACTAAATTCCCTAAATTTAAAACTAGTGCTTCTCAACTCCGTTACGCCTATCAAGGTATAAAATATGTTAACGCCCTCACGTATAAAATCAAAACAGAAAAAATATAATTCTTTCAAATCACAAACAAATAATTATTAGATAACACCAACCATAATTACAAGTTTTCATTTCTTCTTAAATTTTACAAATTTCACAATTTTAATTAATGTATGACAATTAGAAAAAAAACATATCCTCTAGAAATGTTAGATCAGGCCTTTCGAAATATGAATAAAATTAAAATGTATAACATATAACTGTGCTATTAAATATTTTATGTGTATTCACATTAAAGAAAAAAAAATGCAAATTAAAAGTGTCACATAGAATATTCCTGAGCAGAAGACTCACTTGCACAATTTAGAATACTATAGAACAATGTGTAATAAACGGGGGCTATAAGTAATCTAATGTAAAGTGCAATTATCAAAAGAGCGAGAAAATCTACACAAAATAACTTCACCTGATATAATTAGGAAATAACATATATATTACATGGATGCAAATTAAAACCACAATTTAAAATATTCACGAGTAGCGGACTCACTGAGATGAACATTTTACATACAATAATTGATGTTTAATGTACCTAAATGTTTAAACATTCATGTTTGAAAGTTTTGGGAATATTGCCTGTTTTATGTACTAAAAAAATATATGTATATATGATTAATCATAATAAATGGTAACTATTTTCTACGGTGATTGAAATCACCTCAAGGGCGCCTGACATTCGTAAAGTGTATAGCCCCTTTTAAAAAGATTTATTTTTTGAATTTATTTTAAGATTTCAAAATTGCTTTCTCACCTCGGCCCAAATGGAAGGTCATTCCAAGAATGTAAACCAAGCACATGAAAAGCTTCGTCCGAGGGGGTTCAACCATGCCCCATAATAATTATGGATGACAATGGATATACAATTAGATAAAAATAATTTTTTTGTAATACTAATCATACATTTAGAAACATCTACCTACAATGAAAAAGTCAGTTAAATTAAAATTATTTTATTTTCCTAAATAATATTTTATTGTTTGCTATTGGTGATTTTTGTTGTTGTTATTTTATATAATACGTAAAATATAAACAACGAAATTAATTTAATTTATGTCTTATTAATATGATACCTGTCTTGTGTGGACATCTTCTATTACCACCTGAATAAGAACTACCAAAATTAATGTTTTTTTCTTACAAGTCATGAGTGATTATTTGTTGTTATTTTTTTTATGTAATTCCGTTGTGATTTTAAGGTAATTTATTTTATATCCTGTATTATTCTGATATCTTATCTGAAGATATTATCTCCAATTGCTACCCAAATAATAATAATAATTGGATGATTTGTGCAGCTTCGTTTTTGTGAAAAATCACCTCAAGGGCGCTGTACTAATATTACCTCCTATTATTTATCTAATTATGTACAAACACATGCAGAAAAATATATATACTTACCAGCAGCTGGCAGGTCGCTTCAGATGAACACACTTTTAATAGAACATTTATGCTTAGAGATGATATGATTTTTACAGTTGCTATTTTATACCTTTTCTATTGATGTTACATTTATTAGAAGATTGGTGGCACAAGAAGAGTTGGTATTTATTTCAAATATTTATAATTTATAGGACTGGAGAATATTTATAAAATGACCTTAAAAAGTTTTTAACAGATTTAGTTATTTACAAAGTTGCGGACTGTGGACGCATATGCGCACAGATGCGTGTTTTTATAAAACTTATTCTATAAGTGACTTTAGGTAAGCACTAATCGGCTAGCCTGGCTAAGCAATTTACGTGCGCATTTCTTCAATTTATGGATGATTTTCTGAAGTTTGATGAGTTTTAAGTTTAGTTATATAACAACTCAGTAATACAATATTTTTCTTATACTTGCCAAGAGCGATTTTTGCTTTGTACAATTTAGTTATAAAATACGTTTGTTTTTATTTTTATACCAACTTTTTGTACTTTGCAATGCTGTGCAAAAACCCAATTTATGCAGTATTATGAGTAGAGCTCGGAACTTTATCTATGTGACGATGCTTGGTCTGGTTCCAGTGAGACGCAGTAATCCGATGGGGGTCCAGGGTCAGCGATGGTCAGAAAGAAACAAGGCGAGTTGAGCAGAAGTCGTAGTGAGCGGAACAGTCGAGGAAGCAAAGCGTCTTGTCCAGCGGGCGGTTGCAGGCTAACTGGTTAAATCTGGTTTTCGCAGGCTACTTAAAGTCGCTTACGAAACGTTATAATTCGGGGCACGCAGATCTAACGCGTTCTGCGCATGTCAAACGAACAAGCAATCTCGCGTCTCCCTCACACTGCCATCTCGTTCTGACGTTTTATTTCAGTCATTCATATTTTAAGGTGTCGATGAGCACACATTTCCCGCAGACCGTGCAGTAAAGGGAGGGAGTCGGAATCCTTTGCGGATAGCGAAATAACGTTTATTTCCCTTTTTATGCAAGCGGAATTTACATATATGTTAAAGCACTGCGAGAGAGGCAAACACGTCCGACGCATTTTTGATTTTCCGAAAATTAATAAATAAATACATGGAGTAAATAAATGTAGAAAAAATAAGCCAACAATGTGTTATCAGAGGATATTTTACCGCTTAGTAATTGTGATCCTCATCTTTAATTCAAATTAAAAACCTTTCGTCAAATTTACGATATACATGTCTATTGTCACGTTACCCATTCGAACCATATTGGAACCATTTCCATTGTCGTATTAAACATTAAAGCGGCTTTACGGAGAGATAGGTAAATCGTATTATAAAAGAGTAATTTAAAATAAATAATAATTACTGCGAGTAAATATCATGGAAAGCTCCCTTGTAACTAACTTATGGATCTGAGCGCCAGGTTTGTGTGCGCAAGGGGAGTAGACTTTATTTATTTATCGGCTCGGTAAATATTTGCGTTGAAATACAACACACAAAATATTATGTAGGTACGGCCGCCAAGTGATAACCGACGTACCATACATATCTCCATAGGGATATATACACACATGACTAATAAATACCTACTTATACTTTTTTTTAAATTAACTCCTAACAGAAAGATCGAGAGAAGTAATTTCCCTCAGGTTCTGGGCAATCTTTGTGAATGATGTGTTGAGAAAAGCGTAAACCAGGAGCGCGATATTCAGGTTCTTTTTAAGGAAGATTCCTTATCTTTTTCGTTAGGCTTAAATACTTCTTGATTAACTGCGGAATTCCATATTAAAAAATCCTAAACAGATTGTCAAGAAATGATTTGAAAAATTATTATTTATATGGATGTATTTGACAATTATCTAAACTTGGCAAATTTCAAAAGGAGGATGAATGATTTGATTCTGCCTAGTTTATAAATTATTGTTAAGTACAACTTTTTACATTATTTACTTATTTGTTATTTTTTATTTTTTTTGTTACTGTGTATTTTTAGTTTTTGGTGCAGTTTTTTTTTTCTTTCTTTTCTTTTTTAGTTTTGGTGCAGTTTTTTCTTTTTCAAATGTAACTTAACTGCTTTTCATGTGTAACTTAACTTTTGTGCAAGTTTTCTAATTTTTATTTATCTTATGTGATTTTAAAATTATGTATCTGTATAAAAATACCCTATGATCGTTTAAAAAATAAATAAATACTGTAATGTGTTTTACACCTGTGTGACTATTATAAGTAACTAAATATGTAAAAGCCCATATAGGGCGTACATAATATAATAAATAAATAAAAGACAAATTAATGAAATATCTTTAAGTGACATAATGTTTTGAACTAAATTTTTTTTAAACAATTACATTATATATTAATTGATAAACTAAAGTTCTTTAAAACTTAAGACAAGATTTTTGTGCATAGTGCAAAGGGTAACAATTATTATTTTTATAAACAATAATTATTAATCTAAAACACTCATTCATTGTGCGGGTTCGAGTCCTGCCGGCGACATTTATCTTTGCTCGGAAGGTTTTTTCAATTTGGATGAGTGTTTTAGATTAATAATTATTGTTTATAAAAATAATAATAATTACATTATAATTATAATGCGTTTTATTACATTTTTTATTATTTTTAAATATCACAAATACACCTTTTAACACAGTATTACGTTTTCTAAAAAGGTACCTACCTCACAAAATAGACTTTTTTGACACTAATTCTAAAGGTGACATTTTCCATCGTGGTTAATCTATGCCGACCAAAGAGGTGGGTCATTCCACTTATTTTACGAACTCAGTTCCAATTCCGAGTTCAGCCACATGGACTCGATTACTCGAACTCGGTCCTTCGTTCCTTTCGGTCCGCTCGGGTCCGCCGTTCCGGAACCAAAATCGTTCATATTATACTATTGAATAGTTTCTGACTACAATACAAAACCTTAGCTGTTCCTTGAGTGTGAGTTCGGAACGAGTGAATCCAGATTTGCCAACTCGGAGTGGGTATACCACCTTTGGAATCGGATTCATCAGAGTCAGTCTGATCGGAACGACTCTCCTCTAAGCTGCGCCTACTGTAAGTTGTTAAAAATTGTGAACTGTTATTGTTACCCATGTTATTGGAGAGGCCAAAGACTATTCCACTGCCGAGCTGATTAATACAATAATGAGTTGTGAAAACAACCCATTCTCGTGTGGAAAATATCAACCATAAAAATATTGGACCCGCGTTTGTCATCTCCCACGGTGGTTGAACGTGATCAATGACAATGGTACCGGTGTTGAAAACGTGATCAATGACACTAGTTCTTTTGAACATATTCCGTTGAAAAACTGGTAGAACAACGACAGTATTCCCGTCTGATGTCGATGATACAAAGACCGCAAGCAAATGATAATAATACTTGGATGACTTGTATGAAATCACCTCAAGGGCGATGTACAAATACTACTTGCTAGGGTTTATCTTATTATGCACAAACAGATACAAAAACATACTTATCTGGCAGGTCACTCCAGATTAAAATGATAAATTACAAAGTTGTCGCTTGAGAAGTTTTGATTTTGAACGTACGGGACACAATATTAGAAAATACTGCATATTTCATGATATTGCAGTTACTGTTTTAATCCCATTTATCATTAATATTATATTTATTAGGAGGTTATTGGTAAAAGAAGAGAAGGTATTTATTTGAAACATTATTTTATTTGAGATTATATTTACAGTGACAAATATTTATAGTTATTTATAATGTCGCGAACTATGAAAAGTTTCAAATTTTTTAAATTATTAAAATTACTTTAGGTGGGTACTAACGGCTAGCTTTGTTATGTTGATTAGGTATGCAGCTGAACCATTCATGGATTTGACTTTCCAAAGAGATGAGTTTTGCTCTGAATTTTGTCCAGTCTTTAAAGGTCGTATGGCAGTTTATTCCAGGCTTTGGGGCCTGACATGCTAAAAGCACGCTCACCAAACTTAGTATCTGGTGTGCGCTTTGATTCCTTCAGCCATCCGATAGCCGATGACGTCACTGAGATCTAAGAGTTGTGGTGTGGTGTGTGGAATAACTAGACCCGCATGGAATGTCGACCTAGCGTCGAGCAAGGAGAATTTCGAGTGTCTGAGAAGGTTTGTTAAGGTTTGGGTGGATAAATGGCATGTGTTTAGAGTCGCTGACTAGACTAGGCTCATCTTTGTTTCATGTACCGAACGTATTGCTTCTGTCTCTTCTCTGTTTCACTCCTCTCTACTGCTCCAATATTGCCTATGACTATTACCTGTTCTTGTCTTTTGATATTAGGTATTGTATTGTGATGCATTGACGATCATGTTTCTATTTTATTTTTACATGTGTACCTGCTTATAGTACTATTTTTATTTTTTTTACATGTATTCCTGCTTTTGCTTGTAATACCTTCGTATTTTTTATTTTATTTTCTTTTCTTCTAGCTTTGATCGATATGCTCCGATTAAATTGTTCTTCATTCTATTTTTCTTACATATTTCCTTTTATTTATCTTTTTATATATCCTGCCCTTTAGTTACTCATAACAATTTGTTTGTACTTATGTTCTGCTTTTTTTTCAGTGTAGAGATGTGTTTTTTTTAAATTGTTTTATTTTTATTATTTTTTTCCTATGTAAAGAATTAACAGTCCACAAAATAGACTCATTATTTTTTTAATATTTTTTTTGTATATTTTTTGGTATATATATATATATATATTTTTTTTTTTAATTTTGTATTTTGATAGAAAGCAGTCGCTTTGTGGTTTGACATAATAATGATTACTGATTTGAATCTATTGCTTATACTATCGGTGGGGTTAATTTTATTCACGAAAAAGTCATTGTAAATGTGACATAAAACGTTTATTTTATGTAATTCTCTAATAGATGGTAATGGATACATGCCCATTACACTCCTTTCTCCGTTTATTCGCTCTACATGCCCAAACCATTTAAGAATCCCTTTCCTAATATTACTGATTACATTACATCAGACTAATTCGTTACGAAAAATAGGCCATTAAAGTAATCAATTTTTGATGATTTAAGAGGCAACTTTAAGAATTATTTGCGGGTTTGATGGAATTTTGTATTTACTATCTATTATTATTAAAATATCCACATACTACTTTTCTATCGTTGTCTTCTAATATTTTGTTCTCTTTTCTCCTTCTTATGTATTGTATTCCGTACCTATGAATAACCGATCACTCTGTATTATTAGTTAGTTATTATATTTGCCCTGACGAAGCTTGAGCTAAATGAACCGGTTGGAGAAAAATAAAATATGTTCGTGGTTTATAACGAGGTATTTGTTTTATTTAATAAGATGTCTAACCACAAAGTGATTGTTTCTTAAGAGAATAATGTACTATTCTTTCAGTAATGTTAACTATTAACTTCATTAAGTTAATTGTGATTCTCAATAAAATGCGAGTCAGTACAACAACAGAATTGTTCATGTCGCTCTGGTGAGGGAACACCATTCGGAATAGAAAAGCTGATGAAGTTTAGCTAATGAATCGTTCATCAATTATTTTCCACACACAATTCCCCAGTTTGGGATTCCCTAGTTCCGCTGGCTCCGGCAGTTGGAACTCTTGTATCTTGATCCCGTTACCAAAATTTATTAAGGCCTTGAGAAAATGAAATAAGAAATCGTTTGATGTAATCTGACAATAAGCCATTTGAAACGAGCTACAAAAGCACAAAATTTTTCACGATTTGTCATCATTTTCTGAATGTTATTCTCAATGTTAAATTCTAATTTTCAGAAGTATTTTTTATTTGGAACCTATCACTTTATTACAAAGTTATAAATGGTCGTAGATTCTCTGAAAAGATCGTCCAAAAACAGTGTTAACAATGATAGAAAATGTAAGAATAATTTTCTGCCAGAAACCTTTTACGAGGAATTATGCCCAGTGATATTTATACACGCAATGAAGTAGTTCTGGAAATATAGGGTAGTTTAATATTAGGAGGTACCTGGATATAATTTTTTTTTGCATATTTAATTACATACGTGAAATGACGACTAATCATTCAATAACATTTCATTAAATTAATACTTTATTTTAAATAATTTGGAGGATCAAATTTCCTTATTAATTAATATTTATTTACGCAGCAATTACACATTAATATTTATTGGGCAAACAGATTGTTGGTTTCTCAGATGTAACTATAAAATTAATAGAAGAATATACGAAAGAACGAAAACAAGTAACAAAAGTAAACAATAAATTCTCAAAACCAATGCAGAATAATTTAGGAGTACCGCAGGTATCAGTCCTCGGACCTTTAATATTCATTATTTGTATTAATGACATGGTAATAATATTCTCAAAGTACAAAGTGCGATTATTTGCTGATGATACACTTATATACATAATTGGTGATAATTTTGAGGAATTAATCAATATTTTGAATAATGAAATAGAAAATCTATTAAGATGGTTAAAAATAAACATCCTAAAATTGAAGACAAAAAAGACAAAATATATGATAATTGGATGTGCAGCGAAAGCAAAATAAAAATTGATCATGCAATTATAGAAAATGTAAATGATATGAAATACTTAGGGAGTTATATTGGATACAAAACTCAATTTTAATAAACAGGCTGAATATATCAAAAAGAAAATTGGGAAGAATATTTCTTTTTTGGGAAGAATACGTCCAAAAATGTCCATAAAGACGACACTTACAATTTACACCTCTATTATTGCTCCACATATTAAGTAAACCTCAACGATACTTTTCTTGCGTAACGACAGAGAACAGAACCAATTACAAATTATCCAAAATAGAGCAATGCAAATAATAATGAAAGGTTAGTTGGCATCAAGTTTGGGTCTCGTCAGACGTCGTGAGTTCAATTCCTCGGCTGGCTAAGTCCTCCATTACGACACAAGCAACATCTTCCGCTTACTGTGATGGTAGTCTGAGATTTTCAAATATTGTTAGGTTATCCGTAACCAGGTAATATTTGACTTTCATAAAAAAAATGCTCAAGTGAAATAGATATTTAAAAGTAGCTAAAATATTAGAGGAATTAAATTGGTTAACAGTGAAACAAATGCTGACACTAAACGTACTGATTTTTATACATAAAATCAGAAACAGCTGTTACCAATATATTTCACCAATAAAATTACTTACAACATGGACATTCACAGACATAATTCAAGAACGTGTAAGGAAATTAGGCTACCGAAAAAGAACAAAGCCAATACACAAAACAGTATTTATAAAGAGATGAAATTCTATAATGCTCCGCCGGACCCAATCAAAATGGCACCAATTAATAAATTAAAAATAGATTGTAAAAAGCACATTAAGTTAAGCAAGAATAATCTGTAGCTTTATATTATCATTATTTATATGTAATATTATAAGAGCTATAATGAGTTATTTTCTAAACTTACATGTACAAATAACTAACATAAAAAAAATTAAAATAAAAAATAACAAAAACGAAAATAAAACACTACCACATACTTAATACCCCCTTTGGAAAATATTGTCTAAAAAATAATAACGTCGCATTCAATAATGGTAATTAAATCTTTGCCGAGTCGTGACTACGTTTCGGTGTGGTATGGGCCAACCTAGTATAAGCTTTATCCCACTTGAATGTCTGTTATGAATTCCGACGTCGAACTAGGGACGGTGCGACGTCTACTTAATCTTACTAAAAAAGGATCATTTGACTTCTAAAGTGGGAACAGTGAAATTGAGAAATCCAAGATTGTCATCCTTTGTTCAATTTAAGCAATGAAGAAAATACGAAAAATTTGTAAAATTCCGTTCTTTATGTTTCCAAATGATAAGACAAAGGGATAATTAGTTAGATTTTTTACATTAAAAAGAGGAAAAAAAACATCTACTCTTATTGAGTGATTTCTTGTTTAAGATACTTTTAACTCCTCTAACTAAAAATTAAACAAATTATTTTATTTCGTTGTTTTTTATTTAGGGACCAATGTCCAATTTCACAAAATACATAACACGAAATGAGATAAAGAGCTACAGAAAAATAACATCAAATACATAATACAAGAATGAAGCAATGACAAAAAGAGGACAAAAATATACATTTGGAACATTCGAGTCAAAGCCTGAACAAAATTTTGGTAGAGGTCATGATTTTAGACATTCTAAAATATAATCTTCGAGTTCTAATTTCGTAAAGCCCTACAAAAATCATTCAGACTGGTACTAAAAATATCGAGGCTTGAGTCAAAAAATCTTGACATTCTGGACAGTGGAGAATGGTACCCATAATTAGTAGTCTGTTTATTGTGGAAAAGCAAATTATTGTTTCTGAGTCTATGGCAACGATTGTTGAACTGAATGAGTTGCAACAAAGAAGGTCAGTCAATAATACAATTATTTTAAAAATACAAATTCTTTCTACACAAATAAGTGGGTGAATACCTACCTCCGATATGAATGAACATCTTTTCATTTATCCAACTTAAAACATTCTTAGTGAGCTATGGCGTTCCTAAAATTACGATTTTTTTTATCTCTGGAATTAATAGGTCAATACATATTATACTGCGGAAAAAATATTAATGTTTTTAACAACGGAACTTTTAATTAGGTTATTAACTATAAATATTCTATAAATAACACAAAACTGCGCTATATAAATGCTTTGTTATTATTATATTATTTTATTATTAAATAAATTAAACAGGTACAATATTCATTTTAAAATGATTTTAAAAAAAAAAATACTTTTGCATTTTTTCCACTTCGACCGGACTGGTTTCACCCTATCACAGGCATCGTCAAACTTGCATAATTAAAACAAAATCTATAAACTAGTCTACGGGTAACCAGGTACATTTTAATGGGCCTTTAAAATAAATTAATTAAAAAAAATTACTTTGTATTCACCACTTTATGAACATACACAGATATCTACATGTTTCGACATTCTGGATTCTTTGTATATAAAATTTTAAACCTTTATTTATATTAAAAGAATGGTTGGTTTCTAAAATATGATTGGCAAATTCAGAATAGTTGTTATTATTTAAACACCCTAGGTGTTCCTTAACTATAATACTGAAATTTCTCGAAGTCTTTCCTATGTAAAAATAGTTGCAATCATTACAAATTGATTTATAAACCCCTGATTTATTCAAAATATTATCTTTATCTTTGTTATTTAGAATATATTTTTAAAAATTTATTATTACTATAAAAAGCTGGTTGGAGAGTGTTTGGAATGTTTTTAATTATTAAATTTGAGGTATTATTATTTAAAATATTTTATTCTGTTGTAATATGTACACATCATGACAGTATCCTTCTTAGAGTTCGCCTTGAATGTCTGCGACAAAATTCCCAGTTACATTTGGAATTACCAGTTTCAAAATTAGAAATCTCAATATTGATTGTTCGGTATTATTTGTTAAGTGTGCGATGGAAAAAAGTACAGAAAATAGGAACTATTTATACTAAAAAAATATTACATAAAGAGCAGAGAGTTTAACAAGTTTAGATTCTAAGTTTCCTTACATTTCCGTACCGTGGGTTTTTAGCAAACTTCTTTAAATAATAATCTAACGGCATCAGATATTATTATCTCGGAGCGTGTAGATTAAAATAAATAAAAGTCCACCCCTTATTGCATTAATTATACCCAAAGCTCGTAAGAGGAAGGCTTCAGAAGAAGCTTTGCATTTTTACTCAACTCATTTAAATAAAACAGCAATATTTTCCGCAGATTAAATCTTTTTCCCCGCTTTCACACCGAGTGTTTAAAAAATGGTTTCGTTTCAGGTCCGCGAAATTGGAGAATGGCGTGCGGTCCAATATGGCGGCGAGTCGTCAACCTGAGAGGAAGTAATATGTTCTAATTATTATTGAAAGAAAGTTACTGTAAATAACGATGCTTCCCAAATGTGATGCTCCAGAGGAATGCTCCTGCACTTCAAAAAGAAACGACAAACAAAGCAATAAGGCCAGGAAGAGATGGAGAAACATCGGAGTGGCCAGCATAAGGAAAAACGTCTTCTCGAACTTCGGGTGCCTTCTTCTGACGGCGATTTTTGTCATTCAAATATCGAACTCTTGCCAGTCATCCAACTACAACCACGGGGGGTTCCCCGACGGTGATCCGGCGCCCGGGCGCTCCCCTGGGCCCCCCGCGGAGGCGGAGCCCCGCCCCGCTCTGGACTACGAAGATAGCCGGGAGGGCCAGCCGACGTACTCCCCGGACTACGGGGACAGCAGAGGGGGGCACGACCGACTGACAGCCCCCCTGACGGCCGAGCGCGATGACAGTGACGGAGTGACGGAACAATTTGAAATAGCGAAGGCGGGAAACGCCAGTGCGGTGAATACGAATCTGAAACAAGTGAGCGTAGAGAAAAGTGACAATGTAATATTGGAGAGTTGGAAGTGTAATGTTAAGAGTGATGATTTTGAAGGCGATGTGACGATGGTAGAAAAAAAAGTGAGTGATTTGAATTTGACAATCGAGCATGCGGTCTTCAAGTCTGACGAGGAGCTGGTCCGCGGCGTGGTCTACAGTGGTGAGTACACATAACTCGTTATTTTATTATTATTTAGTAATAATGATTTTATACCCAAATACTTAGAAGAAACGAAAGTTGTTTAACAGCTTATCAATTACTAATACCCCAAACAATACTTTTGTTATGGTCCAATATTTCGGATATTTCTATCAAAACCATATCATTGTAACATTTCTCTTTTTTTATTTTATTTATTTACGCCCAAATCGGAATTTAAACATATTATTTAATAATGCAGAAATATTAATATCAATTGCAATTAAAAAATTAACCAGGAAAGGAAAATTTTATATATATAATATAAACAATGCCATGGAAAAGTATAAATAATCAGAAGCAAAGAGAAGTTAGTATTTAATGGAGATATTTCAATGATAAAGTTAATGATCAACATTAAATTCACAGAACAAATAAAATAATTATCTAATTAATGAATCAGTTCTCAGCAGAGGTAGGCAATTTATTCAATTAGGCAAGTATGACGAAATAAATTTAAATAAGATATTTTCGTATTTTCTTATTGATGTGATTTATATGTCTACAGTATCTTTATAGTGATTACCTAAATTCTGTGTACGGAGAACGGGAGTATACAGTTGTGAGCTTATGTTGGAGTTGTCACAAATGTTAATAATGGCTCAATGTTGATTTGCGTGGTACATGGAAAGAAATTATATATAACAATTCAGAGCCGTCAATAACCGAATGTATAATTTTGTATAAACAAGGTAAGTCAGTAATTATGTTACATTCTGATAATTTTAATAAATTGAGGAAACATAAAAGATAATTTCCATTCTAAAATTAATAAATCTCAAGAATTTATTTTTAATTATTTCTATTGTGGGGGCATTAATATCATAACTCGGTGTCCACACTGTTGAATTGTATTCTATTTAATTCTTAACTGTTGACATGTACAATTTTTTATGGTGTGAATGTTATTAAATTGGCTACATATTATTAATATAAAACCCAAAATTTTCAATGCTTTACTTGACGTAATTTAAACAAGGTTTATAAAATGTAGTTTTTGAAAAAAGTGTACAACCAAATCATTTACCTCGGTTACCGTTGTTAACGTAATATCATTGAGAAGAAATGGTTGTATTTTTTATTCTATGAAATATCATAATTAGATATTTGCTTACATTGTATTGTAAGTCATTATTTTTGCACTATACAAATAGTTTGAACAAATTACTTAACAATGTGTAACAGTCATAAATATTTGTAATAGCTTTGTAAATTATCAGATCATCGCAAACATTAAGATTTCGACGTCGTTGAAAATATTGAGAACATCATTTACAAATAGCAACAATAAAATTGGTCCTAAATGTGACCCTTCTGGAACACCAATGGCAGCAGTGAATTTGTATGATGTTAATTTTTCAATTTTAGCCTGTTTCTTAGATAACTATTTAGCCGCATATATAAAGTCTCGGCTATGCCAAATTTCTGAAGCTTTTTTTAACAATATATCAAACTTTCTCGAATGGTTTACTGAAATCGGTATAGATAGAATCAACTTGTAACTTCGTAGACATAGACTCGGATATATAATTTTGGTATATGAATAGATTAGATAAAGTAGTTTTTCCAGAAGCAAAGCCACGTTGTTAAGGTGAGCGTTGTGGTTTGATACAGTGAATTATTTAATTTAACTTAAGTTTCTCAGACAATTTAGGAATAGCTGATAATAGGCAAATTGGTCATAATTGTTTACCTTATTTTTATCTCGATTTTATAGATGGAAGTAAGAAAACTGTTTATCCATTTCTCAGGAAAGTGTCCTGTTCGTAACGACTGGTTAAAAATAAAATGAAATTCATGTGCAAGAGAATTGCGGACATATACACTTCTTCGAAAGTCAGCAAATAGGTGAGGTACGTTTTGAGTATCATTAGTGTTTTTACTTCATGGCGCATGTTAGAGTGACTAACATCAGTATTTATCCAGGATTTTGCATAGTTCCAAAAATATTTTATATCTCCATTTATGGACGTTTCTAACTTATTTATACAATTTTTGTGTCAAACTTTAGACATTTTTTTTGCAATCTTTTCTTATTCTACAGAACTCAATATAATTTAGTGGGGATCTTTCCTCTTTATATTTTTTATGCGATACTTTTTTTTCCTTCTATTAATAGGATTAATTCTTTGTTGAACCATTTTGGATGTTTGATTCTTAAAGATAAATTGAGGGTATTCAGTCTATGATAATGGTATTACGTGTGAAATAAAATGATAATATCTTACAGTTCATATCACCTACTTTAAGAAACGACCAATCTCCACCTCTGTATCTAGAACTGGTATTGAATTTTCTTACAAGCCGGTAGGTCTGATGAAAGGATAGACCAAGCTCTTCTGAGTTGATTGACGGTTTTAGCCAGGTTTCCGTCAGAGCAATGACATCGTGCGAGATAATTGAGGCATTTATCTTAAGTTCATTAATCTTTGTCCTTAGTCCTCTCACGTTATGGTAGTAGAATCTTGTCGAAGTGGGCTTGACGAGTTTTTTGAGAACAAATTGACTACTTTTAGTGTCAAATTTGTGTATTTGATGGTTTATTTTTCTTCACCGTTGTTTTGTCGATTTTCCAACTCCTTCTATAAGCTTGTAATTTGATGACGTTGTAGTGCAGTGAGGTCATGTTTAATTTTAATGGTCTCGATCTTTTCATCATCTAAAGTTCATTGCTGTCGGAGTCGGAGACTACCAGCTTAATAGGGCAAATTTTTCCCCTGATTTTTCTTCCTAATCTGTAGATGAGTGGTGCCAAAGTTATCCATTTTCTAGATTATACTGGTAACTTGGCTTAAATCCTCATTGTTACAGTCTGTTTGTGCAGATATATTGAACAATATAATATTTTTAGATCTTATTTTCCTTTCCTCCATTTCAGCAATTGTTTTAGAAATTCCGGAGACGTCTGCGATGACCAACCTAGTTAGGTTTAAAAACAGAAAACTTGTATGTTTTGATGTATTTTCAAGCCAGTGATCAATAACTGAACGTGTTCTCACGCACGATTCTTGATGAACCTTGAAGATATTTAAAATAATTTCCAAGGTCTGGTGATCATTTACCAATATTTGTTATCCAAATATAAATGATGTCACCGATTACCCATTTAACTATTATCACAAGCAATTTGGTTACTACGTAAGACTGTCGTGGTGATTTGAATAGACTTCGCGGGCATTTAGCACAAGACATTATCATTAAAAAATTACATAATATATCGTGTACGAGTACATGATCTTTTAAAGTTCGTTTTGATATACTCTCCATAAGTTGAACTCCAGTAGCTCGTGGTTATGGGAAGAGTGTTTACATAATACGTAATGAGAACATAATGAAAACAATTCAATGTGTAAACAATATTATAAACTTATTAAATAACTACAAACGTAAATCAACAGAACAATTTTAGAATAATAATAAAAATATTATAATTTCTTCAAATGATTGATAACTTTATGGCATCATTATTAATTATATAATTGAAAATACACTTTGTATATACCACTTTATTTAAAATATATAAATATTTCTACATGTTTCGATAGCAATGCTATCATCTTCAGTATTCATTTATTCCTGAAGATGATAGCATTGCTATCGAAACATGTAGAAATATTTATATATTTTAAATGAAGTGGTATATACAAAGTGTATTTTCAATTATATAAAAAAATATATTAATTTATCTGCTAGATAGTATACGTTAAGGGTAAAATATATCTTTATCTTAGTTCAGGGTGTTTCGGTTACATTCATTTTGTTTTTGGATAGTAATATACTGTACCATCTTATACCCAACTACAAGTAGTGGTGCTGTGCTGCGGTCGTTCTTAGCATTGGGATGTCTGTTAAACCATTTATTTTAAATCTGTTGCTTATTTATTTTATTTATTTATTATATTATTTATTTATTTATTATATTATTTATTTATTTATTATATTATTTATTTATTTATTATATTATATACGCCCTATATGGGCTTTTACATATTTAGTTAGTTATAATATTCACACAGGTGCAAAACACATTACAGTAACTGCACCAAAAACTAATAATACACAGTAACAGAAAAAATTAAAAATAACGGGTGCAATATCCACCAAGTCAATACTGACATTGATAACAAATAAGTAAATAATGTAAAAAGTTGTAGTTAACAATAATTTATAAACCAGGCAGAAACAAATCACTCATCCTCCTTTTGAAATTTGCCAAGTTTAGATTATTGTCAAATACATCCATATCATTTAAGTATGTGTTACCAAGACTGTGTAAGCGTTGAATTGGTGAATTCAAACTATAGTTAGAACGGGATAAAGGTATGTAGAAAGTTAATGTCTGTCTTGTAGTTCGATTGGGTATGTACAAGTTTATTAAATGCAGTAGTTCAGAACAATATGGTATATGGTACTATCAGTGGAGTTAACTTTATTAATGAAAAATTCTTTGTAAATTTGATATAAGGCGTTTCTTTTATACAATTCTGTAACTGATGGTACATGGCCTCCATGGTCGAGGGGTAAAGCTCTCGACTACGAATCCGAAGATCGCGGGTTCAAATCTTGGCGCGCGCAAGTAAATTTTATTTAAATAATTTGTCCTGTTTCACAATTAATTAATTTAAAAATAATATTTAGTATACTTGCGTACGTTCCAGAGTGGAAGATACTCTCAGTATCGCCTTCGCGAAAGACCACCATTCGGAATTGAAACGTTGCTTGAAATGGCTTTTAACCGTGTTTGGTGATCAGATCTGAATAGCCAGGTACTTCCCCCCCCTTCCTATTTCGCTTCACCATCCCCTCCCCAATACCTTCAGCCTCAAAATATTCCCCAATCGGGGATACCATAGTCTCACTGGCTCCAAACGGTTTGGAGCATTTGGGTCTCTTGTGCGGTATTCATATAAAAAAAAATTAAAAAAACATCAAATTCTCGAAATATCTCTAGACTAGGGATCGGGTTTTTTAATGATGATTTTAACGATTATTTTTTTAATTGTAATTATTGGCTGAAGCGTGACTTTGTAGGTCCCTCCCACCCAATAATGCCATACTGCAATAGCAATAGGGACTGAATTAATGCATAATAGATAATTTTAATTGTATTCTAGTTTAATATGTTGCATAAAACACGCCAAACGCGCGCCCAACATTTGCACACGGTTGACATTTGTCACATGAGAACGGGTCGCTTCTACGACTCGTTCTTGTGTTCAACAGCTCGGCTGTGGAACGATCTGCCGGCCTCTGTGTTTCCTCCATCCTATAACATGGGTCTCTTCAAGACCCAAGTTCACTCCTTCCTATCCTCTAAAAGATCCTCCACACAGCATCCCCAAAGATGATATAGGCCTTGAGGGAAATTATTTCCTCCTTGGTCTCCTGTGTGGAGTCACTGTAAAAAAAAAATATATATTTATTATGGAAGACATAGATACGTTTTCTTATTCGTTCTATAGTGGGGATGATATGGTCTGTCCATTTCCTTTGTAGAGCAATCGCACAACAAGAGTATGGAACAACCATCGGAAGAGGAAATGCAACACACCTTACACCAAGAATCAATAACAAGAGAATCATTCGTGGATTCTATGACTCGTTCATCTAATTACTGCTGTCCATAACGATATATCAGGTTAAACAGTTGTATTTAAAACATTTATAAAAAATATATAATGCGAAATGTCCCGGTCAACTACTTTTTCGTAGTTTGTTTAACGGGAGCTTGTTATTCAAAACTGCAGCCTAAATTTACGGTAAGGTTATAAAATATATATATATATCAATATGAAATAAAAACAAATGTAACAAATTTAAAGGATACATTTTTCTCAAGAATCTTACTCAAACATTTAAACAATATATAAAAAATCATTAACGATAACAATAAATCGTACATAAAATAATATTTCCTAATTATCTAACATAAATATTTTCTTTCAGCTATAGTTAGTTAGTTCTCAATATATTTATTAAATGTTTAATTATAATACATTTGTTTTATTTCAGCGGGTGAAAGTAGGGATCGTGTATCATAAAGTTTCTTTTCCATATTTGTATGTGTGCTTAGGAACCATTAATCCTTCGATAAAATTGAGAATTGGCCCACATACCGGGAACTTACTCTGATACACATATAAACATTCACATACCATCAAGACCAACCCGGCAAAACGATTTTTTTATTTTTTTATTTGCCCGCATGCAGGACCAATGTCGACATTCTTCACAATACTCTTTCAAAATATCGAAATATCGTATGACCACAAATTGATGCACGAGTATAAAATGTATCTAGAGCATCTCCTGTCCCGATCCTATCTTCCTCTTCCTCTCCCCCCTTCCTTCTTCCTTTGTTTTTTCTACATCTGTATTTAACCACTGTTAGCACAAGAAACTTTGTTGCCGTACCTTTTGTTAAGCTTCCTTTGTATATAAATTTGTATTAAAAGCTGTCTGTTTCTTACAAATAAGTAAATCCCGCCAGGTGATGGAAGTGGTTGTTTTCTAATAGATATTACTAAACTTCATCTTCAGCATTCATATTATGAACATATAGAACTTTAAATATTATATATATTGTTACATAACGCAAATATCCCATAAATACTAGCCACTCGTTAGATTAGCACCCCTAGCGACAAAAATAAACACCACTCGTACTCGAGTTCCGGCTCCCGCACGCTCGCTGCACGCCGGCATTCTCTCTGTGGACCTGGCCTTGTAAACATCCTCCCCGCGGTGCTGACCCGTGGTGCTGACCCGTGGTGCACCATTCACCGTAGACCTGGCCATGCATTCCTACCCGGACACACGATCGGCGATCGACTTCACCATGTTCGAGCCGCATTATCCCCTACCGTGAGCTGTATCTTGCTTATTCCCCTTTCTTGGTGTTGTAATTCTATTTCAAGTCACATTTAAGTATGCCCGTTTTAAGAGAATATTCCAGAGAGAATCAGAGAATTTACCCGTAACATTATTTGTGATATTTAGGTTAGCCTTGTTCCCCTTGTGTAATCCTACTATGTCTGTGTCCTTTTACCGAGTAAACTACTGAGTTTTGAAAGCATCTGAGTGTTTTAATTGATAAAGTCTCGAGTCCCAATCCCCAATTATAAGACCGCCTGTCGATTCACGATCCTGAAGAAGAGTCCCGAGGCCTGCCGATTTTGAGCTAGTCGTAGGTCTCGCGCCAAGCTCCCTGGAAGAAACCTCTCTCAGGGTACACACACACACACACACACCCTCTCCCCGTAAATTCACCTTCCAAACCTTCCTCCTCTCCTTCTCCCGCATTCCCGCAGTTCCCCGCCAAATCCTATGTATTACAATATATTTTGTTCACTCTTTAACCCTAAAATGGAAGCTGTGTTCTTTCCAATATCAAAGTAATTTTTCACTTAAATGCCGACCGACCACCGACCGAGCAAGATTCCTTCAAGTTATTTCCTCAGCAATACAGAATGATTGCATCTCAGACATATGCGTATCACTCAGCTTTATGAGCCGACGACGAAACTCAGGGATGCAGCCCGAAGAGGGCATACATCCCACCGTCTACATTATCGATGCACTATGTATTTATGTTGTGTTGTGTTTTGTTGAGTTATAACTCCTGATCTAAATAAAGTATGGGCTGGGCTCAGTCCGCTGTATGAAAAACAATATTTCATCGTCCGGCTTCCGACATGATCACAATACACGCCGCTCACCCCACATAGCTTTTACTGAAGCAAAACGGCGATGCGAGGCGGTTACCTGCCCCGTGTTTAATAACCACACGCGGCTGTCAGAGTACCCGTACCTGTACAGTCTACAGGTACGCACATATTGATATGTAACTCGGAATCAATACATTTCCCTGCTATTATGTTACGGAAAGGGCATTCTTAATAACTGAGGAGAATAAACTGATTTTTTGACGTGTTAGTTGGGTGTATTTCAAAACGTGTTAAAAGTAAACTTGCTTATATTAAATTTGAGTAAAACTAAATATCCAACATTCTCAATAACCAAAGAGGCCAACCAATGAATGAGCACACACTCAAATTACATGAATGTCAAAAAAATTTACCTCATTGAACCTGCCCGCATATAACCACTAACCACGACGTTGGCTGATCGTGTAATGACTATAAATCGGGCAACTGCACGATCGGCCAACGTTCCAACTACGAACTCCAAACTAGTGATCCCATTTTAGCTATAGATCTACCAATATTCATAGAAAGTCTACCGAAATTTGTAATATTATTGACTGATAATACAAAATATAACAACTAGCCCCGATTATAAATCGGATTAAATTCACTTCGCTATTTAGGTGATTTTTCATGAAAAACAGCGCTGTACAAATAAGCCAATTATCATTATTATTTAAAAAATATGCATAATGCATATTTAAGCATTTATATGGGGGTTAGTTGCATATTTGAGTGTTTTTTTTATCATTATAAACATAGTTCAGTCATGTTTTATTCTTCTCGCCGAACTCGACGAACTCGAGCTAACGTTAGCCCAACGCGTATGAACTACCCCTCTACACAATCGCCCAAACGTTCGAGTTGAGAGGTTGGGCGATCGTGTAGTCGTGGCATAAGGTATTTATGTGCAGTGTAAACAACGGATTATTTCGTGTTAGACATTGTGTTGTAGAGACAATAGTAGAATAGTATCGGAGTATCCACACATGGGTTTGTACAACGGATAGATTTTTTGGGAATAAATTTCATTATAATATGATACCGCGCGAGCATAAAATAAATAATACCCTCTAAAAATACATTCCACGTAGATTTGAATGCAAGCCAGGGTAGCCTCTGACTTGTTATCTTTTGTTATAATAAATTTTCCGGTAGGTACCATACTTAGAGCAGTACCTGGCTATAACTGCATATAAATGATTATTCATATACCAGGACTGCAGAAGTTTGTTGTAAGGGACTATCATACCATTCACGTGGGGCGCCAGTGTGAGGGCCTAGACGTGGCGAGATCACATAAGAAAAAGGAATTTATGGTCACCTGGAGACCAGCCGTTGGGACGGCCGACTCTCAGTTCTCCTCGGATTAGATCAGTAGTGTAGAGTATGTGACTCCGTCTCTCTGGATCGTGGATCGGCTTTCCGCCTCATATCTGGCCAAGGGAAACGAGGGGCTCTCATACCATTTCAGTCCAGTTATCAGTACAGGGTTTATTGCGAGAGGAAACACATTATATTTACATCAAAACATACGATTGATTTAACCTAGTATACTGAATCTCTCTCTCGGGAACTAAATCGGGCATTTACGGGAGGTAAATAATTAGATCAGCACAGTTAATAAGGGGTTAGATACAGCTTACATAGTCAATGGCATCGAGATACACGTTCTTCCATCATAGATGCTTAATGCAGGGGCACACGCAAACTCACGCGGCTAGCATTTAATAGGTCACCTGGAGTTTAGCACTGGTTATTGACATTACTAGCTAGATTGCTATGTTTATCTATGTCTCACAAGGACGAGGAGTTTACAGTACCAAACGCGAGGTAAGCGAGCGAAACGGCGCTGATGACGGAAGGGAGTGTGGCCCAGTGGTGGAACCCGGAACCGGAACTGATAATCAACCGCGCGTATTAACGGGGAGAGGGACGTCGGAGAGTTATTATTTATTAATTAAAATAATGGTAGTATTATTACGCAATAATAAATAATAAACATAATGTTTTTAAATAGAAAAATGCTTATTAAATATTTTATAAATTTACATAGGCTTTGCATTTATCAAAATCTAATCAGAAATATTACTTTTTTCTGACCGTCCCATTCTATGTTTTACAAAATATTTAAAATACTAATATGATTTTAAAGTGGAGAAAAGTATGTTTAATCATTTATCGTTGCGTTTTTGTAAATAAACGTAACCAAAGATTTGTAATCCGCATTAAAAAAAAATGGGTAGCGGTAGGGGTAGGGGTAAGGGTAGTAGGTGTAGCAGTATGAGGTTGAATAAAAATATTTTTTCGGTTTCACACTTTAAAAAATATTTTTAACACGCTTCATCCACTTTCAAACACTAATCACTATCTATTCACAACCATTAATAAAAAGGGATCAATGACGCTAGTTCCTCAGAGCATCTTCCATTAAAATACCGTTGGAACAAGGACAGCATTTCCACCTGACGTCTGTGCTCCAAAGATTGCAATCCGCTTGTTAAGATAGGCAAATCTATCAAACGGACCGCCCGTTTCTACACAGAGTGAAGGGTTTTTCAGATATTTTAGGGCTCCCGACCAGAGGCGGCTGTCAAATTCTACAGTAGAGCGTCCTTGTGATTTGTACAGGGTCAGCAGTTCTATACTCTTATAAAGTAGCTGCAGGCTCTGTAAAATACGCCCAGCTTCTGAGAGGCTAACTTTACTCTGGCTTCGATTATAAAGTAGCTGCAGGCTCTGTACAATACGCCCAGCTTCTGAGAGGCTAACTTTACTCTGGCTTCGATTATAAAGTAGCTGCAGGCTCTGTACAATACGCCCAGCTTCTGAGAGGCTAACTTTACTCTGGCTTTGATTATAAAGTAGCTGCAGGCTCTGTAGAATACGCCCAGCTTCTGAGAGGCTAACTTTACTCTGGCTTCGGTTATAAAGTAGCTGCAGGCTCTGTACAATACGCCCAGCTTCCGAAAGGCTAACTTTACTCTGGCTTCGATTATAAAGTAGCTGCAGGCTCTGTACAATACGCCCAGCTTCTGAGAGGCTTAACTTTACTCTGGCTTCGATGGAGTTTTGTTGTACACGATAGTTACTACAAAATACATTATCTACAAAATAGAAAAGTAAAACTGGAAAGGTTAGTCACGTTTTTGTGTGTTCTTCGATTTTTTACTTTAGGGTCGTTTTCTGAGGCATCATTAGTCCGATTGAAGTGAAATTTTAGATTTGTTTTATTTTCTATGTCCTCATCAGCTTTTCTTCAAAAAATCCGAAAAATTGATTCTTTTAAAAAAAAATTTGTTAATGATTGTTAATCCTATGGTGGAATTTTCTAGTTTTGGTCGGAACTTGATAGCCGTTTTCTGGGGCATCATCAGTCCGATTGAAGTGAAATTTTAGGTTTGCTTTGTTTTCTATGTCCTTATCAGCATTTCTTCAAAAAATTAAAAAAATCGATGTTTTTCTATTTTTTACTAATTTTTTTTTAGTAAAAAATCGAAGAAAAAACAAAACGTGACTAACCTTTCCAGTTGTCAAAAACAAACCACTTATCCAAAATGGCTGATATGCTAACATATGATAAACATATGTGTACCAACATAATAAAAAAAACGATAATCGAATGTACACAGCCCGCGAAAATTCAAAATTCACCTTTTCTTTTGAACACACCTCGTACATGATAATAGAAATACAACAATGAGGCGCATATAACATATAAACATAATACATTTCATTTTAGTCATATTTTGAAAGGCCTGATCTAATATATCTATGTATATGTGGAGTTAAAGAAAATTGTTCCTAATCCAGCCTATTCCACTTCCTCCATAGAAACTAAGTTTGCCTCCGTAAGAGTCTGTCCGATTTCTTTGCAAACTTCCGTAATAATCGAAATATAAGCAAACTCTTTTTAATCGATAAAGTTTTTAACGAGATAAATGAAACAATGGAAATGAGAAATTAACAGATTGTCACTGAAACCGGCTGACTTCTGTCAAAGGCGGGGTAGTAATCAGGGTTGTGCAGGCCATAGCGCGATGGGGCAGTGCGATTAGGAGATAATAATAATAATCGGATGATTTTTATAGCGCCGTTTTTGTGAAAAATCACTTCAAGGGCTCTGTACAAATCTTACTTCCTATTCTTACATTATTCCTATATTACATATATTACTTTTTTTTTTTACAGGCTATCATTACATATTATTTATAGACCATATAAAGAGATGCAGTTAAATTATCAAAACTAAATACGGCTTGATCTAAGTTTTCATACATGTTAAATTGAGAAAAAAAATGCTAACTGTATTTATTCCTTACGATATATTGCAAAACGCTAATACAAATGATAGGAGTCATGTGAAGTTGGGCGACGGGTGAGGACGGGTGCCGGGGGAACTGATCCATATCCATATTCAATCTTCTTTGTCTTTGCTGGTGACGCCCCTGGGCGGCCTGACGGGACGCTTGGTGTTGGTCTGCCCGTACGCCAGGTAGCGCTTGTCGGCCGGCTTCAGGATCTGGCAAGAGCGGAGCAGCGTGTCGTCCATTTCTCGCCCCAGCCGGTGGTGTCCTTGTCGGAGTCGGACCACAGCAGGTCGCAGAGCAGCCTGGTCGGGCACGTCCGTGGGCCGCATGATGCACCGGATCTGCTCTGTAAACTGGAGGTCAGAACTCAGGTCGCCGTGACAGCAGAAGATCTTCTCGTCAAGTGTCTTTTCCTATTGCGCCGTTCTCGGCAGCCACGAAATCTAATTTTACAGGTTGCGGTTGTGGTACAACGTTCAAGGTTATACAACGATGTCTTTGCAGCTATTACATGGTCCAAAATAACACATTCACTATTGAGTTTGCGTTGTGTAGCCCGGTCGTAAACGATATTGTTTACAATCACCATAGTTCAAAGAATAACATTGTAAATAAACCATTCACTTTGGACACTTCCCTAAGCTTTTAACATTCAAAGGTCTTTTAACAAGCACATGTGGCGAACGCCTTCGACCGATGACCGATGCTTTTGGATTAATTTAGAACAGCGTGACAGATTTGAACTTAAAATGTTTGGGTTTTTATTTGATTTTTTATTATAAACCGGATTTAAGCCCGAAACGGCCACACTAAAATTATATGATTTTTATAAATGTAACCTATAAATTATTGCGGTTATTTTACGCTATTTTAACACCGGAAAAATTAAGAACTTAGCAATATTTCCCAGATAAACTGGAGCGTTTATAAAAAGCTGCCGGCTGCTACGAGAGCGCCAAAATAGGATGAAAAGGATTGGTGGGGAATTAGGAAACCACTTAAAAATACATTTAAAGTCCATTCAAAATACAATTGGAAATGATAGATTTGGATTGTGAGCTGTTTACGACACTTTATTTTGAATTTTATTTATTTATTTGCAAGAAACAAGCAGCTTTAAGTGCAAATTTATGTACAAAGACAGTTCAACAAATGGTGCCAGCAAAGTTTCTTGTGCTAAGAGTGGTTAAGTACAGATGTTTTATTACTAAAAACAAAATTCCAATCACTATTAGAATATGGTATTATCGGATGGGGCAGCTCTAATGATAATATCCTTAATTTACTCACTAGAATACAAAAAGCCATCGTGAAAATTATCCTTAAAGTCACTGTAAGAACTAGCACTAGTTTTATCGAGCTGATAATGTGATGATGCTCTTTATTAAGTACCAAAATAGTGTACCATCAGCACAGGTGACAATAAGGAGTTAGTTTATACACCTACTTTATAATATGTTTTCGACCTTTCACTTATTTTTCAATTATCATTTTTGCGAGATAATGTTTGTTGTTGTATAGTGTACTTATTGATTATTATTGCCATGTAAACATTCAAGTATGTAAGTTTTGGGCATATAGCCTATTTTCTGTACTAAAATAAAATAAAATAAAAATGAATAAAACTGGGAAGGAAAATATGTTTATGTTAGGGCTGCATTTTTGATTTCTGGCTTACTTAGATTTTGTAATATTTTTACTTTTGCTGTTGCTTATTTGTTTACTTTTGTTGTTTTCGTACAATACATATACATATTTATAATATTTAATAAAACATTTCTTCGGGCAAAAAAGAAAGGTAGCAAACATTGCTCCGCTAACTCATTTCGTGAAATTTCCCGACCGAAACGAGATATAAAATATTTCTTCGGGTATTCAAACTGTTATACAATAGACGTATTTTAGTCTGCAATTTAAACGCTTCCACCTGCAAACATTTCACAACGAAAAAAGAAAGGTAGCAAACATTGCTCCGCTAGCTCATTTCGTGAAATTTCCCGAGCGAAACGAGATATAAAATCTTTCCTACCACGTTTGTGGGACGTGATGGCCAGTGATGGAAGCCGGTGAAAGGGACATGATTTCGTTCACCAGCACTAAGATATCAGGGTAGTTCGTAGGGCCCCTCAGCCCCTGCAGTATGCAGCCGGCAGTTTAATGGGAATGGTTGCGCAGCGTAGATTACTGAACCTGTACCTTTACACAAACACTGTTTTATCAAAATTTTATCAAAACTTAAATGAAATATGACACCGAAAAGACACGCAAAGTAAAAAGGTGACGGTCGCATCTGGGACCCGAACACAGGATTTCTCAGTCTATCTGGGACCAGCGCTCTTTCGAATTGAACTAATGCCACCTTATTGATATCGTATTTATTTGCAATGTAGATAGTGTCTCGGATATATCTATACGATTTTATTTAAAATGGGCATATATTGACTGTTTTCTACAAGTCTAGAAGTAATATTGTTGTTTATTGGAATAACTTAATGAAGCTTATAAACCTGAATTTTTTGTTTGTTTAACCATTGAAGATAATATTAACAAATCTCAAATGAAATATGAAACAGAAAAGACAGAAAAAAAATTAAGTAAATGAAACACGTTGTTATAAACCACGAATATATTTTATTTTCACCAACCGGTTTCGCTTAACTCAAGCTTCATCAGGGTAAATATAATAACTAAATTCTAATACAGCATTATCGGTTATATATATATGTACAAAATACAATAGAATGAAATAGATAAATTACAAAAGAGAGGCAAAACAAAAAATTAGAGGAACACAACAATTGAAAAACATTACGTGTAAGAGGGAGACATCCTTATATAAAAATATAACAGTGCGATGGGAATATAATGTCATTAAAGCGGATTATTCCTGTAATGCCGTAATGAAAGGGCCATACTTAATGAAAAATAGAAGGTAAGTACAGTAGTATATGTTAAATAAATTAAACTGTTAAATTATTATTATGTAACCGAGTACGGTTACATAATAATAATTTAACAGTTGTGGAATAATATTTGATAGATTAGGGGAGATCCATATGAAACATGTTTAAAATCAAGCTATAAGATAAATTTGTTTGGTTATTATGTAAGTTATCAGATAATTTTAAATTTAAAGACTTCTTAATTTCTTGTGCTTCTAAGTTGTCTAATCTAATTCCTGTACCGTTTTTATGCAAAAGAGTAGTTCCCGTGATTTTATTGAATGTATGTTCTGAAGAGATTAGGTGGTTTGCGAGTTCAGAAAAACCAGTACCATTTAAACAACTAAAGTGTTCTTTAACTCTAATTTTGACATTACGTGCTGTTTTTACTATGTATTACTATGTAAAAAGCAGGACAATCATTGCAGTTGAGTTTATAAATTCCAGAGTGGCTTAAATTATCATCTTTGTCATTGGTATTGATTAAAAATTTTCCGAGATTATTCTTTTTGTAGAAAGCCGGTTTGATACCATCTAAAGGAAGGTTCTTAACACATATGTTAGAAAAAATATTTATAAATAAAATTAGTGATGGGCCGAGTACTCGTTTAATATCCGGTACTCGGCGTATTCGGCGTTTTTTTATTACTCGTACTCAGCCGAATAAATCGATTTGAATGACGATTATACTCGGTGTAACTAAAGTAATATAATATTTTGTGAAATATAATAAAAACAGGAGGATTAAAAAGTTGCGTTTATTAAAATTGAATTTAAACAATTAATATTTATATTTAGCAAAGGAAAGTTGTGATGTAAGAATACAAGACTCTCCGCACGTTCCAGTAACAGCCTTTTCCCTTTTTCTTCATAGACGTTACCCGCTTCTGAAAATAAACGTTCGATGTACACAGTGCTTGGAGGTGCACATAAAAACACTATTGCTAAATTTGCTATCTCTGGATATGTTTTATGTCTTGCCCACCACTCGAAATCTTTTGACAACAATCCTTCGTTTAAATATCGTTCCAATTCTAGAGCGAGGGGGCTTTTGGGATCGTCGTGCTCCGGTGGCTGGGTAGAAGAAAGTTCTTCGAAGCAATTCCAAAATGATGCATTAACATCTTGTGATTGTCTTAATTGGTTAAGGTTAGAATTAGATTCGTTTTCTTCACTGCCGCTGGCACTCTCTGTAACGTCGCTTCTTTCAATGAATTCTAAAAATAGGTTATTCCTGATCAATTCGCATTACACTGGATTAAAAAATCTCATTCTGAATCTGGGGTACAGTAATGTAGCCAAACAGTAATATTTATCACCCCTAAACCCTTGGAAGCGATCCTGAACTTCATCCTTAAGCTTTTTTTGCATATCCGCTGATTTTGGGCAGATTTCACCGACTTCAAGTTTTTTTAATAAATATTTTAAAAGAGCATTGGTGTGGGGTATGACTTCTGAAATTGGTGAGAATATTGAGCTGGTAATTTTGGTGATTTCTTCGAACGGTTTGAGTAACGTTACACACTCTCTTAAAATTTTCCATTGACGTTCTGTCAACTGTTGAAGATTGGCTGTACTCGGATTGTCTGATATATAGAGTAAAACTGCCCCTTTTTGCTCTACCAATCTTTCAATCATATAATATGTAACGTTCTGCACGAGTTTGTGTTCAGGCAGTTTAGGTTATTTTTGTATTATGTCCAGCTTTTCTTTCGCCATCGCCAATAAAGTGACCTACAATTCTTCTAACTAAGGCAATGACGTCTTTTGCATTTTGAACTTTCAGAGAAGCTTTTATGGCCAATTGCAGTGTATGTATGTAGCATCCTTTGCCAACAAATGGACTATCATTAATAGCTTTGACTACATCGGGTCCATTGTCTCACAAAATAACACGAATAACAGTATCAATTTCCCAGTTCACAGATAAGTCTGACAGCACTGATCAAATATTGTCAGCTGTATGGTGTTCTCTAAAATGCTGCACTTAACTCCTTAAGGATTAACTCCTCGTTGAGCCAGTAAGAAGTGTAGCTTAGAAAAAGTAGCAAGTTTGTAAAAATACAGGTCCCACGATGCAGCGTCAGTGTAATAGAAGTCCCCAAGAAGGCCACCAGTGTAATAGAAGGCAGTTAAAGCACGTTGGAGCGACAGTGTAAAAGTAGCCGGATAAACTCACCCGGAGGCCGGGCGAAGGGCGCCCGACTCCAAGCTTACCTGGATAGCTCAGCGGTTAGGACAAGTTACTTTAAACAGAGTTATTTGGAGCACATTTAAATGGGAAACAGTTACCGCTTACACAGGTCGATCGGTGTCTGCAGCACGCGGCTCCATCGCAAAAGGTGACGCCGAGGCACATCTTTTGCATTTGGACAGGTTCGGAAATTCTTTTCACCAACTTATAAATTCATTTCACACTAAAATACAGTTCACCTTAGAATTAGCCATCTACACGTCCTTATACTTTTTAGACCTTACACTCTCTTTATCAAACAATAGAATCGACTTCAATATATACCGGAAACCAACCTACACGGACATAACTATTCACAACACATCGAATCACCCTATATCTCACAAGCATTCGGATTATCACTCAATGATATATTAGACTAGTTTCCGTACCATTATCTAATATTAATTTTACAAATGAATTGTCTGTAATTAAACGAATAGCGTCAAAAAATTGATACAGTTCGGACTAATTAATAATATCATCAATAAAAAATTAAAACAAATATCCATTAATTAGTTCTTATTCAATAGTATACCGGTGAACAATAAAATATCTCAAAATTACCAGTGGCGTAGGATTTTATTAATAAATAATTTTTCTAACACATCGGTTAAGAACCTTCCTTTAGATATCAAACCGGCTTTCTACACAAAGAATAATCTCGGAAAATATTTTAATCTATTCTTATGACAAAGATGATATTTAAGCCACTCTGGCATTTATAAACTCAACTGCAATGATTGTCTTGCTATTTACATATTAAAAACAGCACGCAATGTCAACATTAGAGTTAAAGAACCCTTTAGTTGTTTAAATGGTACTGGTTTTTCTGAACTCGCAAACCACCTAATCTCTTCAGACTATACATTCAATAAAATCACGGGAACTACTCTTTTGCATAAAAACGGTACAGGAATTAGATTAGACAACTTAGAAGCACTAGAAATTAAGAAGTCTTTAAATTTAAAATTATCTGATAACTTACTTAATAACCAAACAAATTTATCTTATAGCCCGATTTTAAACATGTTTCCTATGGATCTCCCCTAATCTATCAATTATTATTCCACATCTGTTAAATTATTATTATGTAACCGAGTAGTACATACCTTCTATTTCTTCATTAAGTATGACCCTTTCATTACGGCATTACAGGAATAACCAGCTTTAATGACATTATATTCCCATTACACTGTTATATAAGGAAGTCTCCCTCTTACACGTAATGTTTTACTATATTGTCTTCCTGTAATATTTTGTTTCGTTTCTCTTTTGTCATATGTCTATTTCATTCTATTGTATTTCGTAGCCATATATAACCGATAACTTTGTATTAGAATTTAGTTATTATATTTACCCTGATGAAGCTTGAGTTAAGCGAAACCGGTTGGTGAAATGAAAATATATTCGTGGTTTATAACAATGTGTTTCATTTACTTAACCGTTTAGATGCCATCGAACGATATATCGTTCCGATACATTATTGTACTTGAGTGCCACAGAACGATATATAGCTCCAGCCATAAAATTCGTCACGCGTTACCCACGGTTCTAAAATTACGTCACATTATTGAAAACATGTGCCTAAAAATAAAATTAATCAAAATAAATAAAAATATGTATATTCATGGATTATCGACACTTCTCGGGCATTTAAAAAAAATACATGTGACACCTAAAGGGTTAATACAATGTCAAACCACAAAGTGATTGCTTCTTATGAAAACAGAAAAAAATAATGGTCGCATCTGAGACTTGAACCCGGGACCTCTCAGACTATCTGGTAGCAGTGCTCTATCTAACTGAGCTAATGCCACCTTACTGCTTTTCGTAATTTTTAACGATATCATACTTCAATTTAAGCAGTGTTAACATCATCCTTAATAATTCCGTTTTTTGCGACTTTCTTATATGACTAAGATTCTTCCTGAATTTATGTTCAATCTAGATAGTGTCTCGGATATACGTATCCGATTTTTATTTATATGGTATATCTATTGACTTTTTTCTACAAATCTGGGATTTATATCCATTTATTATTCCAATAAAAACTGATGTTTTTTTATTATTTTTATCATTTACATTTTAAAGATACAAAATACAAAAGAAAAAAAAACAATTCAAAAAGTCCCGATAAACTACTTTTTGTAGTTTGTCTAACGGTAACTTGTTATTCAAAACTCGAAATTTACAGTTAAGGTTACAAAACATATAATAATAATAATAATAAATGGATTATTTCTACAGCGCCGTTTTCGTGAGAAAATCACCTCAAAGGCGCTTTACAACATAATTTATCTAACCTATACCTTATCACTTAGACTTATATCTAATAATTTACATATTAGATTTATTAGTAATTGCTTACAGCTAAGATTTAAAACTAGAAAATGCCTAATTCAGACTTATAATTAGTGACTTATATATGGTAGATAGCGACTTACAACTTAGACCTGTAGCTAGTGACTTAAAACTGAGAGAGTCTTACAACTAACATATTTACATTTTAGAATAAATTATGTACAAAATGTTACTATTTACAAAATCATAACATAACCTGGTATAGAACAGCAGTGGGGCGAGTATGTACATGATACATTACAGCTGAATTTACATGCCTCTGATCAGTTTGGAGATATAATACATACATATATATGATATTCTACATGTTAATAAAGATGGTAATTCTAGACAGATACGATTTCTACAGAATTCTAGAAAAGAGGAAGGAAGTTTTTGCCTATATTAATATTATGTATATGTTTTATTGTTAGTTTTATGACACGGGTGCAAAAAATGTATTGAATGAGTCATCTGGATTTAAAGAAAAGTATAGATATTAATGAATGAAATTAATCGTCAATCAATTACGCGCATTAAGAAGATTCGTCACTCAAAACTAAAACAGATTAAGGCCGGCTCCCACCGGCATTGTATATTGGTAGGAATTTCTAGGGAATTTAGTTTTGGACACTCAAAATTGAATTAAAGATACACAGGAAACAATGTCATTAACAATGTATGAATGTGTTCACGAATTTATGGAAATGAGTATCTGAACAGATGAGTTTTTAGTTTAGATCTAAATTCTGACGGACTGGTTATGCAACGCAATTCCAAATGGAGTTTATTCCATGCCTTAGGGCCAGATACTCCGAAAGCACGATCACCAAACTTAGTGCTCTGTTCGCGTTTAGGTTCTTTCATCCTTCCGACAGCAGATGATGTCGCTGATCTACACATAGGTCAGAGATATAGGGTGGGGCCATTTTGTTGATAGCTTTGATGAACACCATCCACACAACTTGTACTGGATCCTCTTAGGGCACTTCAGCCAGTGAAGATTTCGGAGATGTTCCGAAATGCCTTGCTGTGGCGTTGAACACTGGTTGCAGTTTATCAGTTTGGTATTTAGGAAGACCTGCGTAGATGCCATTACAGTAATCAAGACGTGATACAATATATGAATTAACCAATAGTTTAGTTGCCTCTGTAGAAAGGTTCCGTCGGACTGACTTAAGTTGTCTTAGGTAGAAAAAACCAGTGCTGACTGTCCTGTTTATTTGACTTTTTAACGAAAAGTCCGAATCCAGATAAACGCCCAGAAGTTTGACGGTTGTTTTCGCAATTACGTCGCTGAGTTACCTATTAAATATCGGCGTCTGTTCGTGGCTGCTCATAGAAACACGGTATTTGAGGGATTAAGCTTCAGTTTGTTTGAGGACATCCAGAGAGTGATATATATATACAAACTTAAAGCATAAATATTTCTCAAGAATCTTATTTAAAAATATTTATACAAAAAAGAAACATACAGTACAACGATAAATCGTAAATAAAATAATATTTATTTTTATAAACAATAATTATTAGCCTGAAACACTCATCCAAATTGAAAAAACCTTCCGAGAAAAGATAAATGTCGCCAAAGGGACTCGAACCTGCACCCTTCTGATTGCCAGTCAGATGCTCTACCGTTGAGCTACGTCGGCTTATCGCAAACCCGCCAAGTTAATCAATATATACTAGTGTTTCATTCAATACTTACTGTTTTTTATTATATGTACAGGTGAAATACCCAGGCATGGTGAGTTCAATTCCTCGGCTGGCTAAGTCCTCCATTACGACACAAGCAACATCTTCCGCTTACTGTGATGGTATTAGGATATTTTCAAATACTCGCATTGTCAGGTTATTCGTAACCAGGGAATATTTGTCTTCCTTTATAATAAGGAAAAAATGTGTTAAATATAATTTTGTACCACAGAATTGATCTTACTGAAAGAATTTTTAGACTGATAAAAGTATGGAATATTATGCCTGTGTTCGTGTAAACTTTAATGACCTAATAATTTAACCAAAATATATATTAATTCATTAATAATAACGCCACAAAGTGAATGGATAACAATTGTTTGAAGAAATTAATCATATATATATATTAACATAATTATTTATTATTTACTAGGAGCATGAGTATATTTGGGGAGTATGTTTACGAGAGATGGAAAGACTGATCGGGATATTGAAAGAAGGGTGAATGCAGGAAACTCCATTAATGGAGGACTCAACGCGGTTGGCGCTAACAAAAAGTTGTCCAAAGAAGCGAAGCTAGCAGTCCACAGTGGAGTGCTGATACCAACCCTGATGTATGGCAGTGAGGCATGGAATCGGAAGAAGGATGAAAGTAAACTTAATGCCGTAGAAATGAGATCTCTGAGACGAATGTGTGGTAAAACCATGTATGATCGTGTGAAAAATATTGAAATTCGCAAAGAATGCAGGGCTGATGTAAGCGTAATGAGTAAGATTAAGAAAGGGACGCTTAGATGGTTTGGGCATGTGGAGCGAATGAACGAAGAAAGGAGTGTAAGAAGAATGTATGACGCGAATGTGAATGGAAGAAGAAGCCGGGGACGTCCGAGGAAGAAATGGCACGATCAAGTGAATCAAATACTTGAGTCGGGCCTTGTCAGAATTCGGAATAATAGAAGACAATGTATGAGACGATGTATGAATGTGAATGAAGCAAGAAGTGTATGCCAAGATCGAGTTGTTTGGCGGTCCGTCCTATCTGCCTACCCCTGCGGAGGAACGGCGTGATGGTTAGTTAGTTAATTAGTTATGAGTACAAAGTGTCATCAAATATTACATATTTATTTATTGTATTATATACGCCCTATATGGTATTTTACATGCATAGTTAATTATGGTAAAGATGTGCAAAACACATCACAGTAGGTACATAGATAAAATAATGAACAAATACAGGAACAACATAGTGTAAGTACCATTCCTAGTAATTAGTTACACATTCAAATTTTCAAAAGATACCTCAAATTCACTGATACTTATGCTTAAGACACACATATTAATATTTGTTGGGGATGTATGCAATAATCGTCTGTTTGTATTTGAATTCCGAGCAGTTGAACATGTCTAAACATGTATTTCCTTCTGCGTGAAGTCTAGGTAATAGAGAATTTTTGAATGACTGTCCTGAAATTATTGTTACAATTGAATAAAATTTTAGATCGAGTAGTTTTAGTTGGAATATTAAATTTAATCATGCTGACAATTTCAGTGCTGTTTATAAAGCCATTAACAATTTTGAAAATAAAAGTTAACTCAGAAACAAGTCTTTTATTTGAGAGTTGTAATAATTTTAGTTTTATCATTAAGTAATTGTAATTTATAGTTTCTATAGGTAATCCGAGTTTATAGTTAACATATCTCAGAAATTTATGTTGAACTTTTTCAATAGTGTCGGAATGAATTTTATAGTTAGGGGACCATATATTCGACTTGACTACAAACTAAGGAAGAGAATAATAATTTTAGTGTTGAGATATTCCTGAAGTCTCTGGTATTTCGAAGAATGAACCCAATATTGACAGAAGTAAAAAGACCTTAAAGGCCATGTACGTAAACAAAGGTTTTAGCTTATTGGGTTGCTTATTTCTTTCCCATTGCCAAATCTCTCCCACTTCCTACGGCCTTATAACATTCTCCAAATGATGTTGCCACAATTTTACAGGCTCCTAAGAGTTGTATGCGAAACTCTTGTGCGTAATAAGAAACTACAGTGAAAAATGTAATGGCTTTAAAAATATGTATGCATATAGATCCAAACGCCGATTCTGAATATATAACTCTTATTGTATACGTAGAATTTATGAATCGTTATTTAAAAGTGAATAAAAATCATCTCATCAAAACACCTTGTTGGTACCATTGTATTTGGAATACCTGACGTCACGTGTGCATTCTGTTTTAGATTAGTATGAACATTTTGATTTCTCACTTTTGTTTTGTGTTTTTTTTTAGTTTTGGCGAAATTAAACTTAATTTAGGTGACTTTGGCTCTATAATTGTAGTTCAATATTTAAAAAAAAATCATGAGCAAACCAATTACCAAAATGTATATTTTGATAGTATTAATGCTCAACACTATTATTATTCTTTGAGTTAAAGTTTTTTAAAAGTTACATAATATTATTATGTTTATTGGAGGTTTGGAGTGAAATTGAACTGGAGTTCCTTATTATATTTAAAATAAAATTTCAATCATTTCATTAAAATTCGGCGGAGTTTTATTTAAATTTAAGGGAATAGGTTTTTAAAATAACTTACTTCAAACCAATCCTTCTCAATTCAATTGTGACCATACTAATATGTCGGGCCTCTGTCATGCGTCGCACGCTTCTCAAAGTCAGGACGAAACTATCCACTTAAACAAGAGTTTTTACAAAAGTCAAAGGATTGTGATCAGTTTACAATGTTAACTGCAATCACGTTTTAAGATTGTTTTATCAATACACCGGAACAACGTAATCTGTCGCTGTTTACATATTCAAATAAGTAAAGTTTGTATGACATTGAACGTGCTGCTGCCTCGTCTGGTATACCCAGTAACTAGGGGTGTAGGGTAGGTGTGGGAGGATATATGGCAATGACGCTCCTAGTGTTTTATGCATGGAAACTTCCCTGGGTAGTTTGCTCGGTGCTCGCTACTTGGTTCTTGCCGCTCGGTGCGAAGGCTGAGCAACGGGCGTTTTAACAATGCTTTCAAGATAGGATCTTTCCCCTTCTCAGTGACAACATAATACTACGTTGATTGTCTTATCGGGGTACTCTTAGTTATGGTGTACCTAGGTAAAAATGTAACTTTTTAAGTAAAAAATACAATTTCTTCCTCAGTTCCATTAATTTTTTTTCTTCTTGTAAATACAAAAAGATTACAGTGACCGATCACAATGAGTATTCAGGACAACCGGTTCCACCGTGCACTGCGCCTATAGGAAAACTCATTTTATGTATATATTTTTTTGGTCTTTTGCTAGTTAGAAGAAACTGTCTCGTTCCCAAATAAATAAGGATAATTAACACTAATCTAAAACTTTTTACTATTAGTGCGCAGGAATTTCACCACGAATTAACAGTTTTAAAAAATAAATAATTACTACTATTCTAATGCGTCTTGGTACTATGGACAAAATGCTAAAAATAATATTAATTTTTACACTTGTATTGGCAACATCCGTAACATAAAATTAAATATCTCTGTAAAGTAATTCCAGATAATCAGATAATATTGATGTGGCGTGTAAATAGCCACATCGTTTAATGGGCTTTATACCCTAATATTAATTATGGCAATCTAAAAAAACAGCAATGACTATTCTCTCTCCAAAACAACCGTATGGCCGGCTCACATACAAAGTAAGTGATCACTAACCTGATCACCGATCTCCTTTTGCATCCAGCTCGTCTACTTCTCGAGATCACAATTATTTGATATTTTAATTATAAGATTCACAGCCCAGATTCAATTCAAATTTGCATAAATTGTTTGTCCGTTCATACGGCAACACGGCATTAATGTTGGAGAGAGAAAATACTTGTTCCTTTGATTTGAAGGAGTACAATACTAATTACTAGTTTTTACACAATTTATTCTGACCGCCAATCGTCGGCAAATAGGCACTTCCCTGACCTCTGTTGTGTATTTCTAAAACACCAAACAAATTAGGGCGAATTCCAGAACACAGAGGCCAAACCCGGTCAATATATATGAAATGTTTTTCATCTAAATAAACTATATAAATGTTTAATCATTGAAGAAGATAATATTAACGTAACCTAAATGAAAGATGAAACCGGATAAAAGGACAGAAACTAAAAATATTTCAGTCGCATCTGGGATTCCGAGACACTGTTTAAGTTTGCAATTGAGTTCGGGTAGAACTTTGTAAACATCATAAAAATAGCTGCCAATAATATGAGATTAAACAATGGAAGATAATATTGACAAATCTTGAATTTGTGATATGATATCGATGAAGATGACACAAATTTAACTTGTCTCATTAGCTAAGTCGGTTGAGCGTTGCCCCGGATAGGCAGAGGACCTGGGTTCGAGTCCCAGATGCGACTGAAATATTTTTAGTTTCTGTCCTTTTGTCCGGTTTCATCTTTCATTTAGGTTATGTTAATATTATCTTCTTCAATGATTAAATATTACGATGAGGTTCTTAAATCTCAATAAAAATAATTAATAATTAAAAAAATATATATATATATATATATATATATATATATATATAAATGTTATTACAACAATATTAATTATGACTCTAATCTACATAAATCAAAATGATATGGTAATTAATCAATTATCTCATTAAATAAATAACCTTATGAATAAAATTACTCTTCCAGTTGAATGTACAAAATATATTTATTAATAACGCATGTTTTGTTTTTTTCTTATATTTTATTTATCTCTCTGAACATAATTACTTCTGGTGTGTCAGACGTATGACACATAGGCGAACTTTAGGGGGCAGCTGGCCCCAATCTGCGAAGAGGCCTTGAGTTGAGGGACATACAACCTATCGCTCCCTTGCAAAGGGGGAACGATACCGACAATTAACGACTTTTGAATTTGCACGAAACTCCCTTTTATCCAAAACTTACAAATTTGTACAAAATACTTTTGCATAAATTTGCTCTACAGGCCTTGTCCGTGGTTGATGCGAGGGTATGGGTCCAGTGGGTGGTGGTAGTCCGGGATGGGTCCAGGGTCAGCGGTGGTCGGAATAAAGCAGAAGGCAAGTCGGTAGAAGCAGAGCGAGGTGGGGCAGTCGAGGTAAAGAAGTGTTTGTCGGGGCTAGAGTTGCTAGCTAACTGACAAATAGCCGTTTTTGCGCTCTATTTGTACCCCTAGATAGGCGCTAATCTGAGCGATCTGGTTGGGCTACGCTATCGGCACGGAAATGTGCCGATAGCGTCGCGAAAGTTTATCCGATAACACCTGTTTCCTTCGCACCGTGTTGCACCGCTCTTTCGTTTATTTCGTCATTCATAATTAGCAATGACGGGACACACCCCACCAACTGCACAGTATATTAATAATTTTGCACAGAAGGGCAACGTTATTTTAGTTTTTACAACGTTTAACTCTTATATTTAGCCTGTTACCAAAATCAAACATTTATTTTCCGCTTGGTTCCGGCCCCATTTTAAGTGCCGACAAATTATCAATTAAAACCATCGCCGCGCTAAACATCGCGGAAAATCTGGTCTTACGGAATATTAACAAAAAATCTTATTGTTTCTTAGATTACTGTGAATACAAAGTCAAACAAACTACAATAATCAACAAATTAATCATAAATGACGTTAATTTTTTTCAAAATCTAAATAAAGAATAAAATAATCTTAATAAAATTTTAAGTCTAAATTAAAACTTCTCGCTATGAACTCCATTATTTACATTATGTAAACCACCAACTCTGTAACATTATCATGTAAACCATTTTCAAGCATCATTTTTATGTAACGCTTTTAGGAAACATTAGTATGTAACATTGTTATAGATGTAATAGCAGCAGTATTAGGAGTGGGAATTGGGGGAAAAGCGGAGGAGGTCGCGAAGGAGGAAAGCCTCACGATGAAAGCCAGTGTTACAAATGGGAATTAGCACCACGATTGGCACAAGTGTTACAAATGGAAAGAACACCGCACTCGTGCGTCCAGAGTTAGGGCGGGGAACTAGGGAAACAAAGGGAAGGAGCGCCACGTTGGGCGGCATGTTAAGGCAGGGATGCTGAAAGGAGGGCTGTTGGCAAATAAGAGGTGGTGTAAGAATAACAGTGTGACTCGCCCGGAGATCGTATTCTAGGCGCTTTCCGGCGTCGTCAGGACATTAGCTCAGTATCAGTACAGCACGGAGATTTACTCTCTTTAAAGGTCATATGAGTCGGCCGCGGCCTTATAATCGAATGGAAGGCATTCTATTTTACATTGATTGACGAGATGGCGTGCTTTCAATTCAGAATTTATTGTAACAAAGAGATGATCATACAGGTTACGTGCAGGGTTTGCCAAGAAGTTGGCACCCACTCTGTTCTAGACTATTCCTCTCTCCGAAGGAGTTCTAACCGGGCAAGTTAATGAGGGAAGACACACAAGTGCAGCACATAAAATGAGAGAAGGTGTTGGCATTTTACATGAGCATGATGGTTCGGCCGAGGGGTTGACTGCGTGGTCAGCGTACAATGAGCACAGGCATTGAATATCCTTACACTGGGCTTAACAGTTGAAAAGGACACCATTTTAGGTGTTTTACAAGGTAGTATGGGAACTATCTGCTAGGGGCCTCAAGCCCTCATGCAATTGATGTTTCCAATTGTGGACTCGAATGATGCAATAAATGAACCGGACTGCGAGCTCTAACGGAAAATGCAGGTGATAGTGCTGACGGACGGCGGAGTCGTTTCGCGAGCTACGCCGTTCCATGCGGCCAATAATGATCTGTTCCGCTAGCGCTCATTGATTGATTAACCACGCTGGGTAGTGGGAACTCACCGTATTGGTTGATTATCGTAGCTGTCGGCGAGCTGTCGTGTTATTGGATGGCGGGCTATTGTAACCGAGAAGCTAGAACTATTCCAGGATCTTCCATTTGTTACGTAACAACATGTAAACGCAATATATTTTTTTTATTAATATAAGAATTACATATAGAACATTTAATAGTAGAGATATAATAGGTAATTACAAAAAAATATATAAATTTATTTTACAAAAAATGCCCAACTCAAAAGAGAAAGATTTCTCGTGTTTGGGTTGCGGAGCACTGCCATCTAGAAACAGTAGTGAATAAATAAAAGTACATCAAGAATATGTTAGTGAAAGACTAAAATTACTAGAAATATAACAATAAGGCGCATACAAGATATTAAGATAGTACATTCATATTTCGAAAGACCTGATCGAATATTTCTAGAGGATATGTTGCCTTTTTTTAAATTTACATACATTATTTACAATTAAGAGTTTTATAAAAATTAAGAAGAAATTAAAAAAATGAATTCTTTTTGATTAAAAAACCTTTGTAACTTTTTAAAACTTGTAGAAATTAAAACTTGTAATTACTGTTGGACTTATTTAATTTTTTTTTTGATTTGTGATTTGAAAGAGTTATAGTTTTTTTCTGTTTTGATTTTATACGGGAGGGTATTAAAAAATTGTATACCTTGATAGGCGTAATGGAGTTGAAAAGCACTAGTTTAAATAAAGGAATTTCTAATTTGCCACGTGATCTTGGTCGGTTACTTATTTTTGTAGAAGTTTTCGAATTGAAATGGTCTTTGTGAATTTGTAACAATGTGTTCGTTTTGAAGATATTATTTAAACTGAGGACTCTAAAAGATTTAAACAGCCGTGTAGTTGGAAATATCGATGGTTTTCGTAGGATGACTTTCAAAATCAATCTCTGTATCTTTTCAAGAGGTAAGAGTTTAGTTTTGAAGGTTGCCCCCAACCGATTATACCATATTGTAAAATGGATTGCTCAAGGGAATAGTATATTGTTTTTATCGTATTGGATGATAGGATGTTTCTCAATCTAATAAATAAGTTTTCTTACTCTGGTTACCGTATTTTGTACTTGTTCTTTCCATTTTAGTTGACTGTCTACTAAAACACCCAGATACTTTATGTTATTTTTGCCCTTGATGGGTAAACATTTGGCATCGTCGCATTCTTTTTTATTTGCACACTGTGATGAATGGATTTTGATACAAATATTGTTTTCAAGGTTTTTTTCTTTTAAAGAGAATGGAATGAAGTATGTTTTGTCAGTATTTAGTGACAGACAATTTTGGTCGAACTATGTTTTGAGTATATTGAGATTTGTATTTGCTATTCTCATTGTTTCCTTCCATGATTTTCCTTTTGTGATCACCACAGTGTCGTCTGCGTAAGATATGATGTCTCCAACTATGGGGAGGTTGAACATTTTATTTACATATATGATAAAAAGAATTGGACCGATGACAGTACCTTATGGTATACCGAAAGATGCGGTTTTGGGTTCACTTAACGCATTATTAATTTTAACATATTGAAATCTTTCTTTCGGATAGCTTTGGAACCATGATGGCACTATTCCGTCTATCCCAATTTGCTTTAGTTTTTCAATAAGTTTGGAATGTGATATGCTGTAGAAAGCCATGCGGAGGTCTATGAAAATACCAAGACATTTTTCTCTATTATCTAAATTTTGCATTAGTGTTGATGTTAATTTAGCAATCGCATCCTGAGTGCTGAGATTGTCCCTGAAACCGAATTGGTTTGGACTCATTATCTCCTTTTCTTTTATGTAGTTGTTGAGTTGTTTCTTCACAATTTTTTCATAAATCTTTGCTATATTTGATGTAAGGGATATGGGACGATAGTTCGAAATATTTTCACCAGATTTAAAAACCGGGCTGACAATAGATTTCTTGTATTTGTTCGGGAATATACCCTTCTTTCGACTTATGTTTATTATATGAGCAATTGGTTCGCTGATTAGCTCCCGGACGGCTTTCAACGTTATCACAGTAATGTTGTCGTACCCAGGACTTGCTGATCCACTTAAACTTATTATAGCATTTTACACATCATTGTCAGTTACTGAAGAAAAGGTCTGAAAACCTTCATCAAAAATTGGATTTTGTTCTGGTCGGTTTGTTTGATTATTGTCTAAGATAATATATTGAGCAAGATTGGTACCGACATTTGCAAAATAATCATCTAACACATTTCCACAAAATTGTGAGTTTTATTCGGTGTTATTGATTGATTGATATTGGTTGATTCCCTGATAGGAAATTTATTTTGGTAATTTTTGCTTTGTTGTTTTGTTTGTTATTGTATTGATGATTTTCCAGATTTTTTTGCTGTCTTGACCAGCGTCTTTTATTTTATCACGAAAATACTTTTCTTTTGTCAGTCTAATTAAAAGTGCAATTTTATTTCGGTATTTTTTGTAAAAAGTAACGATTTTTTGATCATTCGGGATTTTTTTAGATTGGTGATAGTATTTTTCTTTATTTCTGATTGATATTACTAATCCGTGGGTTATCCATGACTTTATTAATCTATGTTTAGATTTTGGTTGAGAAGCACTTACGATTGTAGATAAATTTATATGTACATTATATATCGATTAAAAACTTCTTATGCTTTTTAATTAAAGTATAGTATAAGTATTTTATAAATATTCTCCAGTTCTAAAAATTATAAATATTTCAAATAAACACTAAATCTTCTTGTGCCACCAATCTTCTAATAGGAGGATAAAATAGCAACTGTAAAAATCATATGACCTCTAAGCGTAAATTTTCTAATAAAACTGTGTTCATCTGAAGTGACCTGCCAGGTAAGTATATTTTTCTGTATATCTTTGTACATAATTAGATAAAGAATAGGAAGCAATATTTGTACAGCGCCCTTGAGGCGATTTTTCACAAAAACGGCGCTATGCAAATCATCCAATTATTATTATTATTATTATTGTTTAAAAGATATGTGTACTACGGTAAATGTAATTTAAAAGTATTCATTTTAAATAATATCGCAGATTGTTTTATAGGATTTAGGTTTGTGGAATTTACTGGAAAGAAAATTAAGAAAATGGGTACTTAAAATTAGAAGAGCTCCGTGATGACATAAAATAAATAAAACATCATAAAATTACTGTACCTGGAAAAAAGCACAAATAAAAAAATCCTAATTTGCATTTTCAAAAACAATATGGAGATCTTAATACAGTGCATACTAAATATAATTATTATGTAACAATTGTAAATACGAGATAATAATAATAATAATTGGATGTACGAGGTGTGTTCAAAAGAAAAGGAGAAATTTGAATTTTTGCGGGCTGTGTAGATTCGATTATCGATTTTTTTTTGTCTTATGTTGGTACACATATGTTTATCATATGTTAGCATTATCAGCCATTTTGGATTAGTGGTTTGTTTTTGACAACTGGAAAGGTTAGTCACGTTTTGAGTGTTCTTCGCCTCGAAGGCGCCTTATTAATGTTAGTAGTAATCCAATTACTGAAAATCCTGTTGCAACTAAGAAGGGAAAATCCTAGAAAAATCTCATAATCGATCAGTGCTCGCCAACCTTTTATTACAGGAAAATTTATAAAATCGCCTTTACAATAAAAACAGCTCTAACCCATCTAAAAATAATTTTTGGAACCATATTGATATATAAAGTAATATTATTAATAAATTCAAAAGTACCATATAAGTCAAGTTTTGTAAAATCATGCTGTAACAATACTGAAAAATATAATCTATGTAATATCATGGTGTGTTACCTCTGACACCCAAAATTGTATATAAACCATAGTTTCAGTATTAATTTTATCAGTCTGAAGATATCCGTCACAGGCTGAAACCGGTCACGGTTAAAAATAAAAGTGGAATAAAGTCAAAAACCATATTTTATTTAACAAATACTATGTTTGTCCAGGCGGCAACGCAGCGATAGTGGTAACACCAAACGGGAGGTATCGAATTTAAATTCCGGACGGCTGTCGTAATAAGTTTTTTTCTCGTTCGGCTTCATGATTGATAAAACATATAATTTGGAACGTATAATGATCGAATTTCGCACTATAAACTACAATCTCTGTCAGTCAGACGTAAACTTTCCGATGTATATTCCTTTTGTACAAAATTGTACATGCATCAATTGATACACCAAACATTTTATCACAAATCAACATTAATACACCAACAAGAAAATCAACACGGGGATAAAATATATTTTTTTATATTAAAGCCTATCACACAAATACGGGATATTTCTGTCCTTTATCGCGGATATCAAATACTATATACTGCTCTAATAATGAAATAGACATCTTCAATGATACAATTAATCAATTTAAAAAAAGTTTTACCATTAATATCACACTGATAATGTGATGATGTCCTTTATTAAGTACCAAAACAGTGTACCATTAGCACAGGTGACAATAAGGAGTTAGTTTATACACCTACTTTATAATATATTTTCGACCTTTCACTGCTTTTTCATTTTTATTATCATTTTTGCGAGATAATGTTTGTTGTATGCACTCGTAGATTATTATTGATACATAAAAATTCTTGTATCTTTTTTTGGCAAATTGCCTGTTTTATGTTCTAAAATAAAAAAATAGAAACATTATTAATTATTTTCTTATTTTATATTGGATAGTATTTTTACGTACGAGTATGTCCTTAGTTTCTTTCATATATCACCTCACAATACGTGCGATAAATAATGTTTCGTTCCACCGAACATCTGTAATTACCAAAATCCCATTAAAAAGTATAATAGCGGTTCATATATTACCATCAAAAATCAAATTGTCATTTTAGTATTAAAAGTCATACATTTGTCGGGAAATACCAGGACACGAGGAATACCGGGACACGAGAAATACCAGGAGACGAGAAATACGATGGTTAAAAGTTGGTAAAAGGATTTCCACATGAATCATACGTAACACGTTACGTATTGGCCTCATTGGATGATTTACAGCGATAGAAATCATTTTTCCAGTTTTGTTTTCTTCTCACGAGAATTCTTTAGTCGTTTGAAGGTAGTGATGTCACGTAGGAAGTTAGAAAATAAGTGTAGTGGAGGTTTTCGTTAAACCAACTTCGATTCGGAAACATTCAATTCGTGAAACGACCCAAAAATACAATCCATTTGGAAGCTAATCTCCAGATTACACTGCCAAAAGGTCAATTTTACGTTGTTTTTTTTTTAAATTACGTACTTAAATATTTTATACAAAACATTTTATAAATAGAAGCAAATCAAATATTATGTTACTACCAAAATAAGAATCGTGGTTCCCTTATCAGTTAAAAACATTCCTCTTTTCTGATAAGGTATGCACGACCAAGAATACTCTTTAATTATATATTTCGTAAAATACTTCTAATACAACTTATCAGAAATAAATAATATAAAAAACAATTACATATACATGTTTTTTATTAATAATTAAAATCGAGTCAGTATCGCTCTAATAAGTTTTTTATATTTAATATCATTTTTATTATGAAAAAAAAAACAATGCTACAGTGACACACAATTTCCAGAAATTAATTATCGCATATTGGGTACCTATTATATTACGGGGTGATGTGTGCAGTGTATAAACGTGTGTGTATGTATGAGTGCGTTTGTAGGTGCGAGAAGTGACGATCTACATATAGAAGTGATTTTTTGTTATTTTATTTTTTATTTACATTTAACAAAACAAAACAAAAAATACATGAAGTTCGGCTAAACTTCTTTTTTTAGTTTGTCTGAACTTATTATTCAACATTCAACATTTACAGTTACTACTAAACTGATATCCAAAAAAATTAGATTAGTAACATGAAACTCGGAGTATAATAGATGTTCTAAGATAAGGTTGGTTGAAATGCACAAACGAAATAAAACAATTAGATTAGTAACACGAAACTCGCACGATAATAGTTGTTTTAAGATAAGGTTAGTTGAAATGCAAAGACGAAATAAAACTATTAGATTAGTAACATGAAACTCGCACGATAATAGTTTTTGTAAGATAAGGTTGGTTGAAATGCAAAAAACGAAATAAAACAATTAGATTAGTAACATGAAACTCGCACGATAATAGTTTTTGTAAGATAAGGTTGGTTGAAATGCAAAAAACGAAATAAAACAATTAGATTAGTAACATGAAACTCGCACGATAATAGTTGTTTTAAGATAAGGTTAGTTGAAATGCAAAGACGAAATAAAACTATTAGATTAGTAACATGAAACTCGCACGATAATAGTTTTTGTAAGATAAGGTTGGTTGAAATGCAAAAAACGAAATAAAACAATTAGATTAGTAACATGAAACTCGCACGATAATAGTTTTTGTAAGATAAGGTTGGTTGAAATGCAAAAAACGAAATAAAACAATTAGATTAGTAACATGAAACTCGCACGATAATAGTTGTTTTAAGATAAGGTTGGTTGAAATGCAAAAAACGAAATAAAACAATTAGATTAGTAACATGAAACTCGCACGATAATAGTTTTTGTAAGATAAGGTTGGTTGAAATGCAAAAAACTAAATAAAACAATTAGATTAGTAACATGAAACTCGCACGATAATAGTTGTTTTAAGATAAGGTTGGTTGAAATGCAAAAACGAAATAAAACATTTTTTTCTACTACCTAAAACCGGCAATATGCCCAAAATGCAATGAAACACATGGAAGGTTCAAAAATAATATTAATTAATATCAATAAATTAATTAAAAATACTTCGTAATAACCACTTTATTAATATACGAGTATACATATCAACGTGTTTCGAAAGCGAAGCTTTCCTTATCAGGAATATACAGAATACAATATCTCGTATATAATGTATATTCCTGATGAGGAAAGCTTCGCTTTCGAAATATGTTGATATGTATGTATTAATAAAGTGGTGATTACCAAGTAATTTTTAATTCATTTATTAATAATGACGCCACGAAGTGAATAACAATATTTTAAAGAAATTTTAATTAATTTCTCTTAACATTAATATTTATCTCAGTAAATATTGTACTTGTTAATGACAAACAAGTAAAAGGTAGAAAACATAATAAATTAAGTATTTTTTCTTTACATTTTGTTTTGAAGAGTTTTATCTACTATGTACATTTGTATACTTAATTTTATTACTGCGCCATCGGTTTCGTTAAATCCGTGTCATTCACTGGCGTTCTGAAAAGGAACTTAAATTTAAAAAAGTACAGAAATAATTAAACATTAGTAGGTGAGGGTATGGGAGTGGGAGTGGTTTTTTTTACTGGAGTCAAAATAACAAGTAAACATGGTTGACAAAGGTGATTTATTGGGTGCTATTGTTTTGCCTGCATTTTTTTATATTTAGACGAGACTGAATGAAGTCGTTCATCGTTTCTATGTCTGTGACAGCATTTATTTAGTCTTACAAGGGTCCTATTGATTTATATATAAATACCCTAATTCCAACATTGGAGTTATTTTACACAAAATATGGATAACAGTATTCTTACAATGGCGAGTAGTAGGCATCCCCTCTGAAGGCCAAAAATGTTGGTGAGTTTTACCAACATTCGAGAGCTGTACAAAAATTTTAACTTTGTTCACCACCACCTTCAATCCCGACGCCCAAACCTTCCTTTCCTTACCGAAAAACATACTCGGACAGCTGAATCTCCTGACCTCCTACCTGGATTGCCCGGGCTTCACCCTGTAGGCAAGTTCAGACCAAAAGGAGGTGTTTGTTCATATAGTCGAGCTAACGTTAACTGTGTGTGACTGTTGAGTCTGGAAAACTCTAGATTCGGTGTAATATGGGTGCGCGTCTATCTTGCTAGTACGGCAAGATTTTATATCGCTTATTAAACCTCAGCGAATCGAACCCATCCGAGTTATTTAAACATTTGACCGAAACTATTAATGACATTTTATCCATCTACCAATCGCTCCAGATTGTTGTTCTGGGGGACTTATTTATAATGAACCGTGACACCGTAACCGCCGGACAGGCGGAATTCTTCGCCCTTTGCCGCGTATTGGAGCGACTGGTCCAGGAGCTTACAAAGATTCCTGATGTCCAGACTCACCGTTCCAATCTGTTAGACCTATTTTTAATTAACTACTGAGCCACGTGGCAATGGGATTGATGTCACAGCGCCTTTAGGATCGTCCGACCACTGCTTGGCGCAGACATCGATCCCTATTTAGTTCAAACCGAATAAACCCAAAATATCCAAAAAAAACCATTGACAGCAGAAACTGACGGTTTACTGAAATGTGCAGGTAACTTAATTTATTAATAAAACGTATTATG